>JASDQU010586112.1:49188-56688 GCA_032191745.1 Picea mariana | reverse complement strand
CATAAGTCTTTAAATAATTTTGAACCCTTAACAAAGAGTATCTTGTAAGTAAGCAAAATTATATATGAGATGATATTCAAATGTTTGAACCAGAATAACCAAAACATAAGTCTTTAAATAATTTTGAACCCTTAACAAAGAGTATGTTGTAAGTAAGCAAAATTATATATGAGATGATATTCAAATGTTTGAACCAGAATAACCAAAACATGCAGTAATCCCAAAATATTGTGATCATAACCTCAATAAAACATTGACCATTTCTTTCATTATAATGGAGGAACTAAATTATATTAAATAAGGTAAACCATGATTGGTCGTTCAGAGTCTGCAGCTCTTGTGATCTGCTATAATTTAGATAATTTTTTATTGGCATCTTTATTAATACAATTTTTTCATATTGATTTTTGAATTTAATTTATAAATAATAATAATAATAATTTATTTTTTAAAGTCAAAATTAAATACGAAATTGGTGTATGAGACCCATTTATTTGTGACACAAGAAACTTCTAGGTTCAATTATTTGACCGATAAAATTTACAAAATTATAAATACCCTACTTTTTTTTGAAGGAAACACACTTTCTTAACTATTAAAATTATTTTTCTAATGCAATGATTACACTTTTTTCAATTTGATAATACCATTTAAAAGACAATATCGATATTTCACTATTGTCCCAAATAAAAAAAATCTAACTATTAACCTCCCCACAATTCAAGCGGATTTCTCCGCTTGTGCCCGTCAAAGGACTGATGTTCCCCATGTTGATCATCGAGTTGGAAAAGCTGGTGAAAAAATCGGTTTGACTACTACTATAGTCATTCACAATAGAAATGGTGCTTGCTCCGGACGTGGAAAGCAGTTCTTGATCCGACTGAAGAAGCCCCATATTATTCTGGAGATTTTTAAAGTAGTTATTGTCGAAGGTATTTGGAGTGCCTGGATCAAGTGGCGTTAACGTACTCACGTCTCCAATCGGACACGTACTTTGCAAGGTCGTTAGGTAGGAGGAATTAATTGTCGGATCTGGGTTGCCCGTTCCGTTGAAATTGTAAAGTCTATCGATGAACTCTGTGCACCGAGCTCGCCCAAATGTATGAGCCCCTGGGAGATCCAGGAAACACCAAATTGATACAATATTGAAACAATGCATAACAGATTGGTAGTCGGACCAGGAATTACTAGACTGTGCACTTGTTACTTTACCAGAGATTTTCTTAAACAAAATGATGAGTGAGGAAGAGTTTTTATATATACCTGACAAAGCACCGACATCCGTAACCGAAAGCCCAACATTCTGGAACTTTGTTATGATTTTGGAGAGCGAATCAAACGGTGCAGGGAGGGCTATGACGGGGAGACTTGCATTGGCGGTGGTGCTATCCCGTCTCCCTAACTGCACAGTCCAATACGGACCACCAGACTGTAGTTGCACCAACGGTTATATGATTGTTATTTTTTAACAAAAAATTTATCGGTAAAAGATGCATCTGTACATCTTTGGATTGTATTTTTAATAAATTCAATTTATTCATGTTCGTCTAAAATTCACAGCTTTTCTGGTTAATCACCTAAACTAAATTCATTTGACTAACAACTTATCTAACTCCAATCTATTACTTAAGCAATTCAGGTGAAATAAAATCAGTGGTTAAGAGTACAAACCAGCCAGACGGATCGTTCCGCGGCTATAGCGAGAATGTCAGCACAGGAAACTGTTCCGCTGCACGCATTTTCTACTGCCGTCTTAATGTCGTCAACAACTCCGAAGCCCCTGATGGAATTGATGTTAGGAGGTGCCGTCTGCTCTCCCGTAAAAGTTGCGGTGTTATTTAAAAGAACTGATGCATCGCAGCCCTGTGAGTTATACAATGAATTTAGTAGTAGTCCACTCATGCTGTGCTATACTAATGCAAAGTGAAGTATCAATTGAATAGGCATACTTCTTTCCGTTTAGGGTCTACTTACATTGACGAAGCAGTCGTGAAAATGCAGACGGAGGAGAGAGGCCGCTATCCTTGAATCTGTCTGCAGAGCTTGCTTGATAACCTGCCCCACTATGTTAGTAACATTGGGACATGTATTCTGGTAAAATGTAGGGCTGAGCTGAGCACTGGCACATCCTATAAATGCAACAATGCATAATACAACATTCAGTGAGAAAAATGCGAATGCCATAATTTAATTGGAGAATCCACACAATTATGCGAGATACTGCTACTGTCAAAGCAGGAAGCCAGGGGGGGTTCATTTATAGAGCGGCTTGTGGGGTCCATTTTAATAGTTAATTATTATTATTATTGTAATCATTATTTTCTGGATATATATGAGAACGTTGTAAATTCTAAGTAACGTGGATTCAGGAATTTATAAATATTCATAAGTATTATAAAAAAATGCCCACCGACAAACTTCTCGCTCGAAACATTTATTGTCCCCATCGACTTAGATTATAAGGGTATTTCTTATTTGGTCATCCTTTTGTTGAGTGCAGAACTGGGCATCCAATTGACATAGAAAACTTAATAGTTGACTTTGCTTCATGATCATTGAATGCCAAAATCTGCAATCTACATAAGTGTAGATTTTCTTATTATTGTTAAATGCTTATATTTACTCATCTCATTTATATTAAGTTACATATTTTTATATTTACTTATTTACATATTTACTCATTATCATTCATATCTGCTATTATATTTAGTTACATATTTTTATATTTACTTATTTACATATTTACTATTATCATTCATATCTGCTATTATATTTAGTTATATATTTTTATATTTACTCATTTTATTCATATTTAGTATGATTAATGCATGTAAATTTATAAATTAAAGATAATAATGTAATAGATAGAGAAGAAAAAATATTAACATCATAATTGATAGTCAAAAAAGGTGATTCCTTATAAATATTTGAGATTTAAATTAAATTTAAATTATAATTAAAAATAAATATATAATAAAAGATATGAAAACCCTTTATTTTATGTAAAATAACTATAAATAAATTTAAAAATAAAATTAGAAATTGAGGAAATTATTTTTTGATTATTCATATAAACAATGATTTTGTATGGTTATTCATCTCTAAATAATCTAGGAAGAAAGTGAAGAAATTAAAATTGTTATTAGAGAAGCCAGCAATTAAAATGCAAACCACTTACTTTATAACATTAACAAGTATGAAACTAAATTAAAATGCAAACCACTTACTTTATAACTATAACATTAACAAGTATGACACTATTATAAGGAGAAACATTATGTCAATTTATAATATATGTATTCAAAACAAGGTATATTGGCAAGAACATCTACTCAACATAAAGGATTGTTTTAGTAATAGGTTGAAAAAAAATGAGAGAAGAAGAAGATTTTCCCTATAAACCATTAGTCATTTCAAACAAACTATAAACATATAAGATGAAATAATATAAACTAGTAATGTATACCTATTTTATTGCAAACAAGGAACATGTGATATATGTATACATATTTTATTACAAACAAGCAACATATAATATTTTATATATGAATAAATAAAACATAAACCATTAAAAAAAATTCCACATTACATATTTTGAAAAGTTCTAACCCATTAAATTTATCAATAAAACAAATAGCTTTTTATATTAAGATTTAGTAATGTATACCTATTTTATTATTGCAAACAAGGAACATGTGATATATGTATACATATTTTATTACAAACAAGCAACATATAATATTTTATATATGAATAAATAAAACATAAACCATTAAAAAAAATTCCACATTACATATTTTGAAAAGTTCTTACCCATTAAATTTATCAATAAAACAAATAGCTTTTTATATTAAGATTTATGATACTTCATGTATGAACAAATAAAATATAAACAAAATGAAACATATAATATTTTATATATGAATAAATAAAACATAAACCATTAAAAAAATGCCACATTAAAAATTCTAACCCATTAAGTTTGTCAATAAAATAAATAGCTTTTTATATTAAAATTTATGATACTTCATGTATGAACAAATGAAATATGAACAAAATGATTACATATTTTTGAAATGTTCTAACTTGTTAAGTTTGAAAATAAAACAAATTAAATTTTTATATTAAAAATGTTTTACAATATCATTGATGGCATTACATATTAATGTAAAATAAAAAAAATGAGAATTGAAAGACAGCATTACATATTAATGTAAAGTAAGAAAAATGAGAATTGATTTTTTTTATAATTCATGCTCTATATAATTATTTTAAACATAAATAAAAAAATATTATATCTTATTTTATTAAAAAACAATTTATTTATTTTAATTTAATAATATTAGAAAAATATATATATGACATAAGACTAATGCTTTTTTTTTTTTTTAATTCTTTATATAATTCCATGAATCATACAAATTTTTTGTCAATACAAATAAAAAAAAATGATATCTTATTCTAATTAAAAAATTATATATTTTTTAATTTAATAATTATATAAACATATATATATTTGCTGATACTCATTAATGAGGTATGTTCAACAATAAAAGCGGAAAGATTAGAAACGTCAACTAAGTTATGCTTTACGTGACACTAATCAATCTTAAACTAGCACAGCTAACTTGCGGCTGGTGAACGCCGAAAGGCGGCTGTGCGAATACCCGAAACGTTAAAAGGCGGCTGTGCAAACCTGTGCGAATATCCGAAACATCAAAAGGCGGCTGTGCAATTAATTGTGTGAATACTTGAAACACCTGAATACTTGAAACGCCTTACTGCCCGGTCCAATTGTATCCGCCCAGTAACAATAATTTAGTAAATTGTGGTTAGCTTAATAGATTATTTCTTAATCACTGAACGTGGCAATCTGGTGGTGAACAAGTAATTTTTTAATTTGATTTAGTAAATGTAAAAAAGTAATCACATAAACGGATGTCTTTATAAATGAGCGGAAGTTAATTTATTAAAATCTCATCCATTGATTAGAGAGGACGACGAAGAATGTGCCAGCATTTTCAATTGCCAACCCTAGGATTGAAATTTATGATTAAAAGGTGATTAATTCTGCCCATTGTCAATAGGTATACGCCTTTCGGCGTAATTAATGGCAGACAGTTGTTTAATGATTGTCCTCAGTAAAAACAAACTTATTTTCCGTTCCATTAAATAAGCTACCATCTAATAAACACCAAAAAAAAATCTTGAAATATCGATATACATCCATCAATTAACTTATATTATGCATTATATTCCAAATCAGTTTCTGTCACTCCCGGAGGACAAATTCAGCAGATTTGTGAACATCATTTTTTTATTTTGTCCAGAACTGGTCAGAAGAGTTATGACGTAAAGGTGTTAGATTGAAGTTTTGACCCGCAACTTCAGATTGAAGTTTTGACATCAAAATCGTCTCGTCAAATTTATCGGCAGTTTTTTTTCATCGTATCGTCTATTTTATCGGCAGTTTTTTCATCATCATCTCCGCTTGATGGAGTACAGTTGAAGACTTGACGAGTTCTTTAAACGTCCCTGTCTCTTCTTCGTAAACTACACTTCAATCCTCGTCGACGAGCATATATCGGTAACGATAATATAAACTACAATTCAATCCTTGTGGACGAGTATATATCGGTAACGATAATATAGATTAAATGTTTGCTACTAATTTCCTTGCAAACTTTTGATGTTGCATAACGACTTCTTCAAACCACTCAAACCACACACTATTTTCTTGCAACCTTTGAATTCAACTCTATTAGGGTACTTTCCTAATTCCCTTAAGTAGATAGATAGGTTGTTATGTATTGAGGCCATCTTTATTAAATAAGGCCCATGTAGCAGATATAATGTGAAAGCAATAATTGTAAGAAGGTGAATTAGAAGGTTTTTCCTACTAGAGTTTAAGCATTGGTCATGAGTCATTTTTCTTAGATGCTCCATTCCACTCATAATATTAACAATTGAGCTCACTGCATGTGACATCCATCTATTCAGAGTCAAAATCTATTACCTAGGCATGCAGATCCGATCCTAAAAAATATACACCATCCCATGGTGTTCTTTATTAGTAAATTTGAAGATGTAGAGAAGAAAAAATAGATTTTACTAAGATTTATTGTAGAAATGACAGATTGCAACCACAATAGCCAAATAAAGAACCATAATACCATAAAAAAGTTTACCTTTATTACTGAAAGAAACATTCACTTGCCTCATCGAGGGGGGAACCTCCAATTGAGTAGAGATTCAATTACAATATACTTCACAAGACATCTTATTACATTTCTTCTACATCTTCATATAATTCTATATACCTCCTATGAACATTCTAGAGAAGGAAATTTCTAGTAGGTGGAACCTTATAGCAAGCCTTGTTACAATTATTGTTTTCACACTACTACATGGGCCTTATTTACTGGAGATGGCCTCCATACCTAGAAACTTATCTATCTACTTAGGGGGTTTGTGTAGGACCCTAACATGACCTCCCCCTTTAAAAACAACATTTTCCTCAAGGCTAGAGATGAGGGCATTTCTAAAGGATCTTAACATGACCTCCCCCTTTAAAAACAACAATGTCCTCAAGGATAGAGATGAGGGCATTTCTAAAGGATCTCTGTTGGTTTCCATGTGGTATTGTCAGATGGTGTATCCTTCCATTGTATTAGAACCTCCTGGATAATGCATTGGTGGAGACTAGGCTCTCTTTTGTTGCGGACAACCTCGGGATACAACCAAATGGAACCTTCTTCATCTAGTTTGGGACAGATAGTTTGAATATGACAATTAGATATGAACACTTTCTTTAAGAAGGAGACATAAAGATTGGATGAATTTTAGAGTGGATCAAGAGTTCTAATTTGTAAGCCATTGGCCCAATATGTTGAGGACCTTGTAGAGGCCATAAAACTTTGGAGCAAGCTTCTATTGGTGGATGTCTTTGAGGGAGCCTTTCTTGTAAGGATACATACAAAGGAAAACATAATCCCCTTCATCAAAATGGCATTTGAAATGTTGTTGATAAACCTGCTACTTCATTTTATTTTTATCCATTACCAGATCATCCTTGAGAGTGCGTAAAATGTTGGCCCAAGCTACGAGGGTTTTGTATACCTCCTACACCTTATAGAATCTAAGTAAGTAGGATAGTATTGATGGGGACTTTTATCCATAGATAGACTCAAATAAATTCATTCAAGTGGCACCATGATAAGTTGTATTATACCACCATTTTGCTAAGGGTAACCACCAAACCCATTGGGGTTGTCTCTCTAAAGTAAAGCACCTCAAATGTGTTTCCAAACACTTGTTTATAACTTCATTCTGATCATCAGTATGGTGGTGATATTGTTAAGCCCTAGACAAAGCCCCATTTTATGTATAAAACCCCTTATTAAGCCCCTAGATATTGAACTATTACAGTTTTAGTGTTACATTAGTAGGTCCGCTAGAATCCTTCATTGTACCCTTTCATTATAGTTGTACCCTTTGTCT
>JASDQU010586112.1:20864-32297 GCA_032191745.1 Picea mariana | reverse complement strand
TGATCCAAAATTTACCCTCCATGGTTTCTCTAGCTCCAATATTTCATTCTCTCTCTTTACTTGTTATTCATGCCAAAGACTTGACTGTCTAAAACAATTGTAATTGCCCATACAAATTTTCTCTCATTTTGCTTAATTGCTTGACTCAAAGTCTTCCCCAATTTGATTGTACTCATCCCCCATGCTTCCAATAACTATGGGATGTGACTTATCACACCCACCCTGTGACTTATCACACCCACCCTCTTACATGCATTCAATGATTGACTTTGGGGACACTCAATTAAAAAATAGATTTTAATACAAATGATAATCAAATTCAAGAATGCAGGTGGAATTAATAGAAATGGTTAATTCCCCCTTGGACACCTCTTAGACATTCTCTTATACCCTCCCCTCTCTTGTGGATTAATTTATCCCCCATATTTATCCATGTCCCCTTAGCAGCTAGCATCACATTTTATTATTAAAATTCAGAAATACAATTTGTATATACATTGCTTTGGCCATAGCCACACATTATATCTACATTAATCATTAATTAAACTGGGGATTATAGTGGGGATTTTATATTCCCCCTCTCCTACAATTGTTTTTCATCCTCGGTGCACACTATGCCAATATACATATACAAATTTACATCACAATGCTTAAAGAAATAATTTTTTGCAATTTCACAACTCCAACATCAATTCCAACCAAAATATTCCTATTCTACCCAACCCGCTAACCCAAGGAATGCAGTGTTCGTTTATCAAGGCTAACCCAAATAATGTACCATTTTTTGATCAAGGATAACCTAAGGAATGTGTCATTCTTTTATTAGGGCCCCAACGCAGGTTGGATAGGACTTTGAGATGTGTTTTTGGAACTCTGGTTGTTCAAAATGGAGTCTTGTATTTTGTTTTCTTTAATATTGACAAAAATTTGCAAGTATTCTTCCCACATGTTTTCTTCATTCTTCCATGTAGCATATTTGATATCGTAGCATGTACATTGAACCTTTACCATCCCTTTGAATTTCTGGTCCAGGATGCGTACTAGTTCCACCCGGAAATCCCCTTCACTTTCCACCTAGATCACAATCCAATCAATTATGTGGTTAGGGTCATGAACTTACTCATTTAATAATGACACATGAAATACATTATGCACTCTCATGGATGCAGGAAATGATAATATGTATGCAACTGGACCTATCTTTTCTAAGATTTCAAAAGGTCCAAGATATCTTGTTGCCAACTTCGAGAAACTTCCTAATCTTAGCGAACTTATTTTTTCCTTCACTTTTAAAAACACATGTTCACCCACTTTGAAATCTCTAAAATCTTTATTCTTGTCTGCATAAATTTTCTACATGTCCTGGGAACCCTTTAAATTCCACTTGATCTTTGTCATTTTCTCTTCCATTTCCTTCAACAAATCTGAACCAATAACCACTCTGTCTGTTGGATTATCCCAACTCACTGCTGTGTTACACTTTATGCCATACAATGCTTTAAGCGGTTTCATTTTTAATGAGGCACGATACTCATTATTGTAAGAAAATTCAAGTAAATGAATATAATCATCCCACCTTGATGGTCAATCCATCACATACATCCTAAGCATGTCCTCAATTATTCTATTATTCCTCTCTGTTTTCCCACTTGACTCTAGGTGATACGATGTACTGAGATTTAGATCCATCCCAAATGATTTAAACAAACCCTTCCAAAAATTCAAAGTGAATTTTGGATCTCTATCTGAAACAATTGTCTTAGGAACTCCATGTAGCCTGACAACTTCCTTCATGTAGATCTCTACAATATTTGTTTCCTTGTGTGTTGTCTTCACTGGAATAAAATGTGTTGCCTTAGTAAATTTATCCACCACTACCATGATGGAATCATGTTGCTTCATTGTTCTAGGAAGCTTATTAATAAAATCCATTGTATCTACTTCCCACTTCCATTCCAGAATGGGAAATGCATGCAATAACCTAGTTGGATGTCTATGTCGAGTCTTCACTTTCTGACACTCTAGACATATGGCTATATAATTAGCCACTTCTTTCTTCATTCATGGCCAAAAGTATTGGCTTCTCACAACTAAAATTGGCTCATGATATCCTGGGTGCCTGACATATGGAACATTATGCATTTCCCTCATCACTTCATTTTTCATCTCATTGGAATTTGGCACATATCCTTTGCCTTTGTACATGATAATTCCATCTTCTTTCAGCTCATAATATTTAAATGTTTGTTATAAATTTCCTTGCTGGAATGTTTCATTTATTTTCAAATAATGATGATCTGAATTTTTTGTTGAAATAATTTTATCTTTCAGATCAGTCATATACATGTTGATGGTTGCAATATGCATCTCATGAGATCTCCTACTGAGTGCATCAACCATTTGATTTTCCTTGCCTTTGATGTGGTTAATTTCAAAATCATATTCACTCATAAATTCAAGCCATCTAGTTTGTATATAATTTAATGTTGGCTATCCAAACAAATGCTTCAAACCACAGTGGTCTTTCCTTAGCTCAAATTTTCTCCCCATGAGGTAATGTCTCCATATTTTTAATCCAAATATAATTGGTGCTAATTCCAAGTCATGTGTAGCATAATTCCTCTTGTCCTATTTTAGTTTTCTGGACTCATAGCATACCACATGATATTTTTGTGTGAGGACTCCATCGATCCCTTCCTTGCATCCATCTATGCACACAACAAAATCTTCATTCGGATCTACAATCTTCAATATTGGCACACTTGTCAATATGTCTTTCAGCTGCTGAAATCTCTCTTCACAATTGGAAGTCCATTCCAATTTCACTCCCTTATTTTGCAAAGAAGTGATTGGGCTTGCAATATTTCAGAATCCTTTTATGAATCTTGGGTAATAACTTGCAAGACCCATGAATTATCTGACCTCTATCACATTTCTTAGTGTTGACCATCCTCTAATGGTCTCTATCTTCTTAGGATCCACTATTGTCCCTTCTGCTGAAATAATATGCCCCAAGTAGTGGATATTCCTTTGATAAAAGATGCACTTGATTATATTGGCACACAATTTGTGCTCTCTTAAAACTTGCAACACCATTCTCAAATGTTTACCATGTTCTTCTTTTGACTTAAATTAAATGAGACATATAACATCTAGGAACACAATTACAAACTTTTCAAAGTATTCCCTGAACACTCCATTCATCAAGAAGATAAAACAAACTAGAGCATTTGATAGTCCAAATGGTACTATTGTGAATTCATAATGTCCATATCTTGTCCTGAATGTTTTCTTGTTGATGTCTTCTTCCTTTATCCTCACTTGATGATAACATGATTTCAAGTCAATCTTGTAAAATATTCTTGCACCTTTTTGTTGATCAAATAAATCATCAATCCTTGGAAAAAGATATTTGTTATTTATGGTGACCTTATTTAGCTATCTAAAATCAATACAACGTCGTAAGGTTCCATATTTCTTCTTCAAAAAAAGAATTGGGGCACCCAAAGGTAGCACACTTGGACATATGTACCCCTTCCTTAACAGTTCTTCAAGTTGCATCTGCAAGTCTTTCAACTATGGCATGCCCATATGGTATGGTGTCTTGGGAACTAAGGAAGATCCTTTCACCAAATCAATAGATAAATCAATGTCTCTGTTTGGTGGAAACCCTAGGATTTCTCAAAAAACATCATCAAAATCACTTAAGACCAGATGGTCTTCAATGCGTGCCACTTTATCTTGGGTTTCCACCTCCATATGGGCTACAAAAATATGGCATCCCTTCCTGAAACTCTTTTTCAACTACATAGATAAAATTTATCTAACAAATACACCTCTTGGAATGCCTTGAACCTTGTGTTTCTTACCTTCTTCATCAAAACATGTGATTTTCTTGTTGTAACAGTCTAGCACAACATGGTGTTTTTCCAACCAATCCATGCCAGTTAGACAATCATATGAACCCAATGGTATGATATTCACATATACCTTTGTGCCAAGTCCATTCATGTCTATCGAACAATATTTAACTAGCTCATTAAGGAGGATAGATAGTAGTCTTTGATCATGGATCATCGCCAAGGGATTGGAAATCGACGGGTGAGGTGGATTGCGTGCCCACAACTTACTCTGATGTTAAAAATCTGAGAGCATGCCGCAATTTATACCACGGTTTTAATAAAGTGATGCATGGCAGCTGGAGGTGAATTGCGGGGCGAAAAGAGGGTTGGCCTAAAACCACTCTTTCCCACGCTCGTAATCATAGTTTTCCATGAGGTCATATCCTTGGTCCATATGAAGGAAAGGGATAATGAAAAAGGGGCTAGCGCCTAAAACACAGAGTTTTGGAAGAGTGCAAGAATAGCTTGCGGTTTTGTTAGGACCTACACACAGAAGGAAAGGGGACCTTTTTAATATTAATAAGGGTCTAACAAAGGCCCGAACAGTCAATTCGACTCAGAAGATTGAAATATCCTTTGACCGAGAGGTCAACAGACCCCACTGAGGTAGGGGCACTTCATCGAAAGTGCTCAGGGAAGAAATAGTCATGTACAGTGACTACAATGAGAGCACAAGAAGATTCAGGAATTCGGAAAGAATTGAAGACTTTTGTGTTCAACAAGGAAAATTTGCACATGGGAAAGAAGTTGTTGTAATTTCAATGGCAACAAGTATGTTATGGCTTGTTGGTTCAACCAGAGAAAATAATGCTTGCATGTTTGCAAGTGTTGTTGGTGATGTTGTTGCATAATGAGTGAAGTAACAGAGCATTTAAGTGTTGGTTATAAGTTTGATAAAAGAAGCATGAAAGATTCTACTGCCATCAGACTTTTAGGTAGTATAAAATTTATTAATGAAAGTCATGCAGCTATGAGTTTTTATTACTCTTTTTTCATAATTGGTGAAAGGAAATTTAGATAAGAATTTCCTCAGTCAGAGTTATTTTATAAAATCACATGATTATTATTGAATGCATACCACTAGATGTGGTAAAGGATGGAGGCCTATATTAATTCAAATCTTTTTAGCTTCTGAATGCACACACTGACATAGTAGAATGTCATGTTAATTTGGTTGTGGGGTAACAACCAAAGATTTAAAATATAATAACTTGTTGTAGGAATGAATGCCAGTAAGCTAGTCATGTATGAGACCAGGACCTGGTTGGATATGGCAAGGTTTGGATATGGAAAGGTTATGAGCCACACAGGTACTAAAATCTTCCTAATTTTAAATAAAACTTGGGCTGCAACCTTTTTTATAACACTGATGAACACCACAAAATTATATTCTTGGTGTAGTGTTTGGGTCGAAAAGGAAGGCATCCAATTAATTGGGAAGACAATAGGAAGTGTGTGGAGAATGTGTCAACACATTGGCAAGAATTCCAACTTATGGATGGTGAGATACATGACTGAGATAAAGAGCATTATGTAATTCAATGCATGGTGCATTGAATAAGTATGCAKTTAGAATTGTACTCATGCATATTAAGCGATAKAATTCTATACTAAATATATTGATTGAATGTGTTTGTAAGTACATGCATATATATTATTTCATGGAAATTGTCAGGTTGTTGATTACTTCCATAATTATKCCCTCGCCAATCCCAAGGTTGTGGAGTAGATACATTTTGCGGTGGCCAATTCGGCCAATTYCATTGTTGTTGTTGAGGTTGTTGTTGAGGTTGYTGTTGTTGTTGAAAAGGGGGGTAATAACTAGAAGGTTGTGGGGTTGGATCYTGATACATGTTTTGATTCCTAKGTTGCCATGGCCTCCTAGGTGGATATGATGATTCTGKAGCCTCCCCTCCCTTGTATATAGCTTGTAACCTAGGTAATGATGGGCAATCCTCTGTTGCATGGTTATCAGGGAAAATTCCACATACGAAAATATTATCCAAAGGACATTCCCGCCAAGGATGTCTTTTCCTACATTTGAGACAATATATGCCTAATACAAGGTCTTCATCTTCCTTCTTTTTCTTAATTTTAAGAGTGTTTAACTGAGAGCCAATGGTACTAAGGATATCAATTTTGAAATTTTCCAGAAGATTGCCTAGTTCACTCCTAGTAACTCCTCCAGAGGTAGTGGCTTTAGTGTTTCTATTAAGAGGTTCTCTCACACTCTTTATTGTTTTCCCCTTACTTCTCGAATAGGTTCTACATGACTCACTAATTTCTTCGAAGGTTTTCTGGTAGATGTCCCCTGAAGCCATTAGATTAAGAGTATCTATATATTCTTCCAAAACGCCTTTTAAGAAAAGAGTTTTGATGGCTTCATCTTGGAGACCATTATATTTGGATTTTTGGAGAATATATATAAACCTTTCCAGGAAATCCTCGAGACTCTCTTCATCATGTTGTTTCATTTTGAAAATATAGTTTCGAGAATCCTTGGGTCTACAGTAGTCTTGGTATTTCTTTAAAAATCTCGCTTTCATATCCTCCCAAGATCTAATACTGTACTCTCCTAGACCCATAAACCATCGTAATGCAGAATCCTTTAGAGTTGCAGGAAAAAACTTCAACTTATGTGCATCCTGTAGATAGTTGTAACTTATGCAGAGGATATCAAACTCAAAAAGGAAGATATTTGGATCTTCACTACTTTTCCCATAAAAGGTCGGTAGTGCAGAGGGTGGAATACTTTTCATATTGATATTTTGAACCAGATCCAAGATTGGGAATCCAAAGGTAGGTTTTGGTCTCGGTTCATTTTCTGCTTGTTCTTCCTCCCCATGCTCATTATGAGGTTCTTCTCCCTCTCTTCTCTCAATTTCTCTAGTTCTGTTAAAAGGTTGGTCGAAGATTGTATATGCAATTTGATCTTTCTTCGGGGAAGGTGTGAAATCCCACCTTTCTTCTTTTGCAATGGAATTCCTTCTAACAGAATATTTATCACCAAATTGGATAACTAGATTGTCCGGGGATCCTATTACTTCTACTCCAACAATTGTGGTATCTACCTGTGAAACTATAGGATTAATGTTCTCAAGAAGAGCTTTCACTCTCTTAGGATTAACTAAATCAACCCAATTCGGATTGCCAGGAAATTGTTTTCCAGAATAGGTGGTATCACCTAGTTTTAGAGGTGTAATCAGTGTCAATTGAAGTTCTTCAGATATTGTATTGCCACCTTCTAGTCCAATTTCGGGTGTTTCTTCTTCTAATCCTATGTTTCCTTCAATAGTCTCCTCAACCAATATCTCGATTTCAGTTTCTATTGCTTTTTGGGTGGAGGTTTCTCCTTTTTGTTGTTGTTACTCAGAATACCTATCTGCAGATGTGGTGACAAAACCCTGTTGCCCACCAAAAATATTTTTTGGATATTTTTCTTGTTTTGAGTTTCCCCTAAATCTACCTCCATTATCTCTATTTCTCATGAAAACATACTATAAAAAAGAAACTAATAAAATAAAGACTAAGATTGAGTTTCAGAGGAATCTATGATAACAGATGTGCAGGTTCTTACCTCTCGTCTTACAGCTTCTCCTCCGTCAACCTTCTAGAAAACACCACACCAAACCAAACATGTCAAAAATAATAAAGCCAACTATCTAACTTACCTTTTAAATAGCTCCCCGACAACGGCGCCAAAAATGTCAAGTAAATTACATCACTTTTCTAATGACCTGAAAACATTAAATTGTCATACCAGGGTTGGTAATCTTAGAGCTGCTACACTATATGTGCAGGTAAGAATTTTCTAAAAACTATTCAAAAGAAGCCAATTTACTCTATCTATAATACCCTCTACTTTTAAAATGCAGGAAAGGATATTTAACCATTAATTTCACCTATTCTATTTTAACCATCCACTGTCTACAACTAATGCCAAGCAAACCATTTAATCTATGCCAAACTAAAGAAATGTAATTTAAATACCAAACATAACTCTAGCTTTCCTTGAAATCATCTAAATTCTATCAGAACTCCTATCTTATTCTATAATCTATTAATTCACAATTCATCTATCAAAAATGCAGAAAAAAATGTTTTAATCTTGATCACCAAATTCTTTTCTATTCTTTATTCATCTATAGTGTTGTGGGTGCTAGTGGAGAAATACTCTATGAATCTAGATCTAAAAATAAAGATTTTAAATTCACTTGTTCAAAAAGGAAATATCAAACCTGATTAACTTCTAATTAACTGAAATAATCATAACAGTGTTGAACAAGTACAAAACAAAGTAACTAGTGTGAAATGGGTACGGAACGCTAACGGCAACGCCATTCTAGTTTTAAGTGTAAATCTATTTCCTACGAGAGGAAAATCCTATGAGATTGTACCATAAGGATAAATTTAATCTATGCTATCCTGATGTTATTTCAAAATCACAACTAACTCTTAAATCAAATTCACTAATTATCCACTAACTATAAATTCAATCTAAGTCACTAACTCTGCAATTTCCTTCAACTGACCTGTGTAAAAGTAAATGATAAAAACTAATCAGACTTCCTTCTTCGTTCTGGTTTTAAACTTACATACTACCAATTAAATTCATTGAAATTCAACTAACATGCGTGAATCTATCTATATTAACAAGAATTCAAGCGATCCAAGCCTTATGAATTAATTTAAAACCTATTTAATTCTACCATTCACTATCTCTATCCTATAGTTCAATCTACGATTTTGGCAAATTGATGATTCAATCTACAAAGCACAAAACATGGTTATTCAAATCTATCTGCCAACTATCCTACGCTCTGTGCATAGAGATTACTCTATAGAATTACAATGTCATGTGATCTAAATTATAACCAAATTCAATCTAACAGTTGCATATTTAAATCATAAAAAACATGAAACGATTTCTACCGTGATTATTTCTACAGAAAAGACAATCAACCTCTACTTTATATATCTACTATAAAATGGAGAGATCATCTACCTCTGATGGTGGGCCCTCCCACAGAGACAGAGATCCATGTTAACGTTTCAGAAAAGAACGATCTACGCTACCATACCCATTCAACAACTATTGCAGAAATGACTAATCCATGTGTTCAACTTTAACCAGACATCAATTTAGAGAGAAAACCAACATCATTCTATTCAGCAAAAGTCTCAGTTGATTTTATCAAAATCAATCGTTGCCCTCATACTGGGGCAGACCCATCATTTTATAATGTTTTTAATCCTTGTTTTTGGAACGACGATCCTCCATCTAAGCTAACTACCAACGCTAAAAATGGAAAATCCATGCAAAGTATTAATTATATAATAAACTTGAATGGGCGATCTCATGACACGAAGTGTCATGAGATTCGCCTCTAATAACAACTTCCAGTAAATGCGTCTCTGCATACGTTCTTCTTTGAATAGGAGTCCAGCTTGTATGTTGAAGTGGCATCAAACTTTTATGAAGCTTCACGAGCAAAAAGGAGGCCGCGTCAACATGTGATAATCTACAATAGAGTAGTCAAAAGAGTTGCATCCCAATATTGCATTAGTCCATTAATCATAGTATGCATTCTTTTAATTAACATTCAAAAGATTAAAACATTTGAAAAATGTATTAAAATATGATCCTTTTACCTTAGAAACATGGTTAGGCAGGGCAAAAGGACATAGGCTAGAAATGTAGCAAAATAGATAGATGTTTGTCAAAAGGAGATATAAGATGCTGGAAACTAGTGCAAAACAGGTGAAAAACAAGTCAAAGATATGCAAAATAGAGGTCATATTCATGGCCCAAAAAAAATAATTGTTACTAACCATTGAAATGTGGTTAACTCGTGAAGTTGAGGACATTTCAGGGAGGTGTTAGACATTGCAACAGGAAATTTACAAGTCAAGTAGTCACATGTGCATTGACTACAAAAAATTTTGTTGTTCAGAAAAAGAAGTAATGAACTTACAGATATTACTGTGAATGTGCATATGCATAGAAGGACGAGTTGTTCTAGTTTATTAAATTGTTGGGTAATTGTGACTGAATTGCTAGGTGCGGGAAATTCTAAGATCACTACATAATATTGTGTACATATTGCAATTGAATTATGATGTACAGAAAATACTGACAATTGTTGGTAGTGTGAAGGATGAAGCCTTGCAGGAAAATGGTATGCAGTTTGGTGCTTGTGGAAAAACCACAAGGAAGGCTTCATTCATATATGGCAATAACCAAGAAGAATTATGAAATGGAATTTCATGTTTTGGGGAAAAAATTGAACTCCCTTTTGAACTAATTGGAGTTCCTAAATGAATTCTTTTATGTTTTCTCATGATAACTGCATGTGGGTGATGCAAATGAGATGATGTTGATTAAAGTGGAATGTTGACTACAAAGAGTAGATCGAGGAAGCTGTCGATTGGAGACCTCTGAGGGCAGTTGGAAATCCTTAAGCCATGATGCTCTAAGATTCTGGTCCAGCCTGTTGCTGAAGTCCAAGGAAAGGGAGGTGTAGCAGCCAATGGACTGAGTGACAATGAAGGTGCACACTCTTGGGGTGGTACAAGCATGTGGGGAAGAGAGACCATTGATTGGAGTGCTATAGAGGTTTGGTACCTTGGCCTAGACCATGTGGATATGGATTGTGGACCATGGATATCTTGGGAAGCCATTGCCCTGATGGAGTCATAGCCCTGTTCAAGGGTGAAAGGTCTTCTCAATCAACAGATAAGTACAATTCTCTATTTATTGTATATTGTGTATCTTTTATATAGGTTATAATGTTATTAGAATTGCCTATATATACATATACATACATTGCATATATGCTTCCACTACCTGCATCCATGAATGTACATAATGTGTTTCATGTTTCATTGCTTAAGACATGTATAATTGATGTTAATCATGTAATCGATTGGAATGTGATTCAGGTGGAGCAAGAAGGCGTATTGCAAGTGCATCCGGTGCACATACTGGACCGGAAAAGAAGCAACTCTGGAATTGAGTCATAGGGATTGTAAAGGTCCAGTGGACCTGGTACGGTCCTGAGGACGCGACATGGGAGCATGAGGGTGCTATGCAGGCAGAATACCCGCATATTTTTTAAGATTTTGGAAATCTTGTTGATGTTGTGCAAGTAAGTTGCACTGAGGACAGTGCAAAAATAAGGGGAGGGGATTGTAATACCCCAAGGACGAGCCCCATTTATATATATATATATATATATATATATATATATATATATATATATTGTAAACATGTTTCGTAGGCTGGTGAGCCGAGCAATTGTAAGCTGGTAAGGTTATGTGCAAGTAGGTCGGAGAGCCTAGGTGTTAAAGGCCAGGAGCCTGGTTTGTATATGTAATTATGCACTTTTTTAATATAAGAGCATCGATGCGTGTAGACTGACCATGAAGAATGAGTGATGGGGGACTAAGTTTCCACAAGGTTGGGTAAGGGAGGAGGCTAAGTGTTGGTCCTAGGGGCTAATCTAGGGGGCTTACCTCTAAAGGGGATAAT
>JASDQU010586112.1:4233-14521 GCA_032191745.1 Picea mariana | reverse complement strand
TTGGTATCACAGCTAATTCAGAGCTGAGTAGTGGCATTGCCCAGGCCGGTTGATGGCTGCGGATGTTACGGTCTTTAGTATTGATTCATCTTCCTTGTGTCCTCATCATGAATTTCATGGGATACATTTTCACTTTCAGGTGGCCTCTCTATTAGGAAATTTTTCAATCCTTTCATGATCTCCCTTTTTAAACCATCCATCTTAATATCCATTATTTCCTCCAACTTATCTTCAGTTGAATCCATCATCCCTTGTAATCCATCTTTTGTTATTGTCTTCTTTTCTAAATCATTTATGTCCCTGTGCATTTCTTCACCTTCATCAAGAGTCCAAGTAGGACTATCTGGAGGCTTATTTGGTGTAGAAGTTCCCTTTTTAGGTGGCATGTTGGCCAAGTATCACTTTTAAACCTTGATTTCGAGGTGGTTCTACTAGACGATCTTTCTTCTGCTGTATCTCCAAAATTTTGGCCCTTCTGGGTCTGAAAATTTCGTTTTGTATTTTTCTGATACGTCTTCTCTGCAATTCCATAGGTCTGATCAAAATTGGATGTGCCAAGTTGAAGTTATGGTAACTTCCCCACACCTTGTTGATTTTTGTCCCTTCCAGGAGATCGTACTTGTAAAGCATGCCAAGAGCACAATATTTGATATTTGATTCTGAAACTTGCACCAGAAATACTACAGACTATCCATTGTCCAATGCAACTAGTCTCACTTAATTTGGATACTCATTGAAGAAGGTTTCAATTTTTTACCCGAAAAACTTGTTGGAGACTAGTTAATATGACTAGTCAGATACCCTATCTTACACAGGGTGTATCTACAAAAGTAGGATGACTCGAAAGTTGAAATTTTTATCAAATCTACCTTGAGAATTTCTATGAATATCCTCTAGGTTTCAGGGTCTGAAACGTCACAGAAAAATGTTATAGCAAAAATTTCGCGATGACTAAATTTAGGATGATTCCCAAACCCTATTCTACACAGACTATATCTCCAAATGTATAAGGCGCTAGGAGATGAAATTTGAACCCCACGTACCTTGATTCGTCTACTAAATATCATACAAAGGGTTCCTTCTGAAACGTTGTATAAAAAAATTATAGTGAAAATTCCAAGGTGTCTTCGATGCAGCAGTGAAACCCCAAGACCTTGAGCTCTGATACCAAATGTTAAGAACCAAATATCAAAATAGTATAAAAAAACCTCAGAATAAGTACTCAACGTCTTGAAAACGATAGAATTTCAAATAATAAGCCTCTTCGAGGGGGAAACCTCCTTATACACCACATAAATTTTCAAATACAAGATGATTCCAAATGAAAATATCTCCTTGGTATATATACGAGACTAGGCGGTACAATTACAACTAATAGGCCCAAGCCGACATAAATAAAATAACATTAATAATGTAATATGCCCCAATTAAAGGGTAATGTGCCACTATTTAGGGCTTAACATTATAAATTATAACATGTAAACTATAATAAGGAGCGTGGTGCTTGTTGTTTTGTTGTTGGCATTTAGATTATAAATAGAGATCCATGTCATGAAGAAAACTAGTATGATTCTTTCCAACACGTAGATGAAGCAAACTAATAGTGATAAACAATAAATACCTATGTATTCATGATCATATGAATTGTAACATTCAACACATGATCATATGAGTTGTAACATTCGTAGCAAAGGAAGAAATAGAAACTGTGAAATTCTCATGATTCAATTATTAGCACATAAAAACAAAAAAATGTTAAACATCTTGGATACAACTTCCATCATCTTATATACACATAAAATATTTTTTTCTCACTAAATACTACCTTCCTCAAACCAATGAATGACTCATAAGGTAATTATGACATTTTCAAGTACCATTTATAACATTATCTAAGTCCATACATAAAGAGAAATACAACTTAAAATGACATGTAACTCACTAAACCTAATATACAAAGTTACAACATATTTCTCAATAGTAACAAAATTCTCCAAAATATGTGTGAGAATACATTGAAGTTGTCATCGTATATTCTACACTTTCTTAAATCTCTGAATCTTTGTTGATTTTCCTATGTGTTGCAATAGTTCCTTATATCATCAACATATTATATGCTACATCGATTGCATTATAAGTTATAAATTGGAGTTGAATTGTAATGGGGTTTGACCAATTATGTTTCAAATCTATTAAATGTGTAAAAGTTAGACTATGGTCATGTCATTGGTCCAAAGACAAAGATAAAATGTTGTGGATGTGTTGATTCTTGTATTTAAAGTGATTTAAAGAATACACTTTAAATAATGTGTTGTGAAACATTAAATCTAAAAAAGAACTTGATGAACATATTAGTTATATATTTCATGGTATATATTTTATGGCACATCATAAGAATGGCCATATTTGAGAACATATCAACACACCAAACACATGTCAAAGTTATGCCAAGATGTCATTAAGTATGTAAGAAAATCCATATTAACTTGTAAGGTGTATGTAAAATTGGCAATGGTGAGATATATATGTGCGTTAGTACATGTAAAATTGATAATGGTGAGATATGTATGTGTGGGATCATGTGTGTTTTTTCAAAAATAATCATCAAATTATGCGCTTATGTGTGTTTTTTCAAAAATAAGCATCAAATTAATTTATTTCCAAAATACTAATTGAAATAAATGAAGATGTTGAAAGTTGAAACTTCAAGTATTGAGGATACAATATAAAAGAGAATGTTTACATTTTAAAAGTGTATTCTATTGTTTCATTAATCCAACTAAATTAAAGGGTGTTTAATGTGTGAGTGAAGAGAATGTGTAATACTAATTTCAATTTACAGGATGATATTAGAATATAATTAGTTATACCAATTATTAGATGATGTAATTTAACATCAATTAAAATAATAATACAAATATTAAAAAAAATTGAGTTCTGATTTTTAATATTTTTGTTTATCAATTTTATTTATGTTTTAATTTTTCATATTTTTATTTATCAGTTTTATTATGTTTTTTTTTTATTATTATTATTTTGGATTTAAAAAAAAAAAAAACTATTAATATCTTATTAAAAAAATTACTTTATAATTTCTTCTCAATTTAAAATCAATTATTTATTATTAAATGTATAAACTTAAACCCATAAATAAATAAATAAACATTAAAATTTATAAACTTAAATTCATAAATAAATAAATAAACATTAAAAATTGATGATTTTTTTATTTAATAAATAAAAATTATAATTTTTAATATATACTAAACATGAAGATAAACCAACTCCAACCTATTCCCAATTCCCAATAATATTTCCATTCCCATTCCCATTCCCAATTCCCAATAATATTTCCATTCCATTCCCAATTTCCAATTTCCAATAATAATAAATAAAAAACATTAAAAATTGATGATTTTTTTTATTTAATAAATAAAAATTATAATTTTTAATATATGTGAAACATGAAAATAAACCAACCCCAACCCATTCCCAATTCCTAATAATATTTCCATTCCCAATAATACTTTCATTCCTCTTTTTATCAAGTGATATTTTCATTCCTCTCTTTTTACCCAGTAATAATATTTACATTCATATTTCCTTTCCAAGTGAATAATTTGTTATATATACACTTAATACAACAAACAACACAMTAGTTTTGCAAACTGAATAATATAAAAATCTAATAAATTAAATGATAAAGATAAATCAAATATTGTAAACTTAATAATATAAACAATTTAATAAATTAAATTATCTTTTTCCAAGTGAATGATTTGTTATATATACATTTAATACAACACACTAGTTTTGCAATGATTTTATTGGTTATATTGAAATGATTTGTATATTAGTGTATATATGAAAGAGGTCATAAAATTGTTAAAACAAAAGGAATAAGTTAGTAAGTATATTGATATGATATATGTTAATATAAGTTTTAATATTTTATTAAAAATAAAATAGAAATAAATGTAGAAAGATATGAAAAATTTCAATTTACAAGGTTACATTGAAATTTGTTACACATATATGAGTATCAATTAAAATAATAATATAATATAAATATTAAAGTTTTTTTTTTTAATATTTTTATTTATTAGTTTTTTTAGTTTTTTTAAGTTATTTTGATTTTATTATTTTGGTTTATTTTTTTTTTATTCATCTTTTATTAAAAATAATAATTTATAAACACTCTAAAATTAATTAATTATTATTATGTATGTAAATTTAAATCCATAAATATTAAAAGTATTAAAAAGTTTTGGATTTTTTATTTTAACAATATTAAAGACTTCTATCAGAATTTTAGGAAAGCTCTTTCTATTTTTATTAATAAATTTTCTATTGAGGTGTTATGTAAAAAGAAAAAGACGAATCCTTGGTTGGACATTAAGTGTGAAATTGCTAGAAAATTCATTAGGGATGTGTCTAATGAGTCCTTAAAATCAAATTTGATAAACACACACAAAGACCTAATTAAAATGAAAAAAATACATTACATAAGTATAAAGAAAGAGAAACTTCTACACCTATCAAAGCTAGATCCTAAGAGATTTTGGAGGTAAGTTTTGACTTGCAAAACTAAAGAAAATGATATGATTCCCCTAAAGGAATCTACCTCAAAATCTTTATAAATCTCATATTGTAGTGGACAACAGTTCAAACGTTTATATAGAGGATGAAGTGTTTTCTGCAGAAGACATAAATTTTTGGGTCAAACAACTCTCAAAAGAGAAAGATAAGGACATTGAAGGATACCAAGATGAAATATTAAAATTGGAGGGCCTATCCTCATCCCTCACATACACAAGCTCTTCAATTTAGTAGTCAAATAGGGATTCTGTAAACCCTGAAATTAGAGACTCATTGTTACTATATTTAAAGGTGGGGATAAAATTAATCCCTCTAATTATAGGACCATTATGATTAGCCCCATCTTAGCTAATCTATACAGAAGTATTCTAGAAAAGAAGATCATCATATGGCTTGAAAGACATGGAAAAAGAGATAAGGTCAAGCCATCTTTAGAGGCTATCATTCAATTCTGGACCATCTTGTTATGCTTAGGATCATTGTAAAGGAGTGTCAAAATAATAAAACTAATATCCTTTGTTGTTTTGATCAGAGAGTTCTTTCGGATTCATCGCATAGGTTTTTTGGTTTTCGACGTTTTGGACCAAACTAGTGTGGTCCATCATCAGGAAAGAATTTGTTGTTTTGTTTATTTTAGAAAAGATGTTAACACAATGCCCAGTACTAAATTTTGGAATAGGTTAAAAGAGCTAAAAGTTCCTTCCAGGATGATATCTATTATAGTAAGGTTATATGAGAGTGTTATTTCCAATTTTAGGAATACTAAGAGATGGTCAAAAGAAAATGACTGTAATATAGGAGTCAAGAAAAGTTTTCCCATATCCCCTACCCTCTTTCCCACATACATTGATAAGTTAGAATATTGGTTGGAAGATATTGGTTGTAGTAGCTCAAATATCACTGGTATGGTCATCATCCTTCTTCTTTATGGTGATGATATTATTCTTATGACAATGAATCCCTATGACCTCGGTAAGAATCTAAGAATTCTCAAGGATTTCTACTCTGGTATGGGTATGACTGTGAACACTGACAAAAGGAAGGTTATGATAATAAAATACAAAAAGATCGCATATGACACTTTTGTATATGATAACAATATCTTAGAGGAAGTTCCTTCATACAAATGTCTTGGAATAGATATTCATCACAAGATTAATTGGAATTATAGTGTTGAGAAAAGGGTAAATGGAGGGTGGAAAGCTTATTGTGGACTTGAAAACAAGTGTAAATTATTAGAACTTTGGTTATGGGATAAGAAAAACTCCTCTTTAATACTCTTGTCACTCCTAATATATTATATGGATGTGAAGTTTGGGGATGCAGTATCTCTAGAGAATCCTGGAGAAAGATAGAGCAGATACAAAAGAATTTTATAACTTATAATGTCAAAATTAAATGCAATACACTGTATCATATCCTCCTCATAGAAGTGAGTCTTTCCCCCATTGAGTGTGCATCCATGATTAATTACTTAATTTAAAATAACAAGATAAACAACATGGACGAAAAGAGGCTCCCCAAAATTGCTTCAAATTCGAGCCAAAATCATTAGTTGCTCAAGTGAGGGCAACATCAAGATGACAAGTCTTAACTAAATCATTGGGGAATATAGGAGGATGTCATTTTGAAAAATATCAATAATATTAAAAATATTATTACATCTAAATTTAAAGAGAATCATTGGTGTAATAAAGAATTAGAAGATAAAAGGATGACAATATACTACAAGGAGGTGGTCAACCCTAATCTAGAATATCAAAAATATCTCTCGATTGTTACTAAAGAAAAGAAGAAAATCAACATTGCTAAAATATGAACCAACTCCCATGATCTACATAGTGAAATTGGGTGATGGACAATTCCCAAAACATCGTGGGATGCAAGAGTCTGTCATCTTTGTGACACTGAATATGAAAAGAACTTTCTTCTATAGTTCCCTGCGTATACCCAAATTAGATCACAATTTCAAAATATTTGTCATAATATTGACCTTCCTAACCTCTTAAGTCAACAATACTATGGTGATCTTGGAATGCCTCTCTCAATGTTTTATGAGCACAAAAATAATAATATAAAGAAATCTAAGTAATCTCTTACTTTTCTTAAGGTCCGATAAACCAATTTTGCTCTTAATGGACATCAACCTTTCTTAAGGTATGATAGACCAATTCTAGTTTCGATGGATGGTCGTCGCTTCCATCGTCGTCATCACCATCATCATCATCATCGACATCGATGTCGATGTCATCATCATCATCATCATTGTCATCGTCATCATTGTCGTCATCGTCGTTGTCATCATCATCATCATCATCATTCCATTTAAAATATTGATCTTTCATTAACATATACAAATTTCTTATAAATTTAATAATATAAGTATAACACATTATATATTGGGTTTCCAAAACACTATGGAACATAAGAATCTATCATCTCTGTGACACTAAGAGGGTTGAATATGAAAATCACTTTCTCCTAGAGTTCCCTGCATATGCCCAAATTAGATCACAATTTCAAAATATTTGTCATAATACTAACCTTACAAACCTCTTCAATCAACAAAACTAGGGTGATCTTGGAATGTTTCTCTCAATGTTTTATGAGCACAAAAATAAGATTTTAAATAAATCTAAGTAACCTCTTACCTTTCTTAAGGTCCAATAAACCAATTATGGTCTTAATGGACGTCCACATTTCCTAAGGTCTCAAAGACCAATTCTGGTCTCAATAAACATCCACCAAATAATATAAATATAACATATTATATATCATATTAAAATATAAATTTATACGCAGACGCAGCCTCCTCCTCCTCATATTATATATCATATTAAAATATAAATTTATAAGTTATTATTTTGAAATCAATGATAAATAATATATAAATGTAATATAAGTATAACATATTATATATCATATTAAAATATAAATTTATAAGTTATTATTAAGTTATTATTTTGAAATCAMTRATAAATAATATATAAATGTCAATCATAACGTGCATGCCATTAATTATTCAATATATATTTTAATGGATTATGATGGTGTGTTTTAAAGTCTAAAGGAAATCTTAAAAAATAAAGAAGCTTCATTTTTAATCTTTTTTAACATGTAGAAATCAACTATATATAAACAATTAAATATTATTTATCCTTAATTTTAAAATATAATGATAATTATGTGTTTTAATACATTTTAAAACCATTAAAATATAATGATAATTATGTGTTTTAATATTTTTTAAAACCATTAAAATTAAAATAAATAAATTTTATTTATATATTAATAAATTTTAAATTACTTAAATATATTTTAGTTTAACATAAAAAAATCTCAATTAATTTAAAATAATTTTTTATTAAATTTTAATCTTAAGAAGTTATAARTTCAAATWTAAAAAAGTGTTAAATCTATGAATGAAAGAGTCTCTTTGTCCCACAAATAAGGAATTTCATATATTAATTTAATGACTTAGTAGTGATCTTAAAATTAGATTATTATTATTATTATTAATTATTAWWTATTATATATTAATAAACTTGTATTACTTAATATTAAATTTTAATAATATATTAAAAAAATAATTATTAAAAATATTATAATTAAATTTTATTTATATATTTATAAATTATAAATATTTTTATATAAAGTTTACTTAAAAAAATTCAATCTTATATCAAAATAACTTAAATTAACTTTTTAATTAATTTAAATTTATTAATTATTAAAATACATCAAGACCAATCAAACTCCTAAAGTGACATTCCTCCATCTTAAACATAAATAATTATAAAAACCCTTAACAAAAAGTATACTCTAACTAAGAAAAATTATATATGAAATGATATTCAAATGTTTGACCCAAAATTAACCAAAACATGTAGTAATCCCAAAAAATTGTGATCATAACCTCAAGAAAACATGACCAATCATCCCAAAAAATTGTGATCATAACCTCAAAAAAACATGACCAGTCATCCCAAAAAATTGTGATCATAACCTCAAGAAAACATGACCAGTCATCCCAAAAAAATTGTGATCATAACCTCAAGAAATATGACCATTTCTTTCTTTAAAATGGAGGAACTAAATTATATTAATGCCCATGTAAATAAGGTAAACCATGGTTGGTCGTTCAGAGTCCAGAGCTATTGTGATATGCTAGATCTAAAGCTCCCTTTCATTAAGCTCAAGTACAGAAAACCATGTAAAACTTCAAGGGATGTTTAATACATAGTGGGTGAAATGGGAATTTATAGTAACACCAACACAGATGAAGTACAACTTTTTTCTGGCTGTTTTATTAATACAATTTCTTCACATTGAATTTAATCAACATTTTTAAGGTCACTGCCAAATCTGACATCAAATTGGTGTATGAGACTTGTTTGTGGGACAGGGGATCTTCTAGGCCTATTTAACTCATAAAAAAATTCAATCTTATATCAAAATAACTTAAATTAACTTTTTAATTAATTTAAATTTATTAAATATTAAAATACATCAAGACCAATCAAACTCCTAAAGTGACATTCCTCCATCTTAAACATAAATAATTATGAAAACCCTTAACAAAGAATATACTCGTAAAAAAATTTATATATGAGATGATATTCAAATGTTTAACCTAGAATTAACCAAAACATGCAGTAATCCCCAAAAATTGTGATCATAACCTCAAGAAAACATGACCAGTCATCCCAAAAAAATTGTGATCATAACCTCAAGAAAACATGACCATTTCTTTCTTTAAAATGGAGGAACTAAATTATATTAATGCCCATATAAATAAGGTAAACCATGGTTGGTCGTTCAGAGTCCAGAGCTATTGTGATATGCTAGATCTAAAGCTCCCTTTTATTAAGCTCAAGTACAGAAAACCATGTAAAACTTCAAGGGATGTTTAATACATACGGGGTGAAATGGGAATTTATAGTAACACCAACACCAACACAGATGAAGTCATTGAGACAATTTTTTTCTGGCTGTTTTATTAATACAATTTTTTCACATTGAATTTAATCAACATTTTTTTAAAGTCACTGTTAAATCTGATATCAAATTGGTGTATGAGACTTGTTTGTGGGATAGGAGATCTTCTAGGTCTAGCTATTTGACTCATAAAATTTACTGAAATATACATATCTTAACCTTTCTGAATTTGAACCTATAACCTTTTAAAAAGAAACACATATTCTTAATCATTAAAATGATTAAAATAATTTTTTTACTACAATGATTACACTTATTTCAATTTGATGATATCGTTTAAAAGACGATATTTCACTATTCTCCGAAAAGAATCTAATTCACCTTCCCACAGTTCAAGCGGATTTGTCCGCTTGTTCCCGTCAAAGGACTGATGTTCCCCATGTTGATCATCGAGTTGATAAAGCTGGTGAAGAAATCGCTTTGACTACTACTATAGTCATTCACAATAGAAATGGTGCTTGCTCCGGACGTGGAAAGCAGTTCTTGATCTGACTGAAGAAGCCCCATATTATTCTGGAGATTTTTAAAGTAGTTATTGTCGAAGGTATTTGGAGTGCCTGGATCAAGTGACGTTAACGTATTCGCGTTTCCATTCTGCGGACACGTGCTTTGCAAGATTGTTAGGTAGGAGGAATTAATTGTCGGATCTGGTTTGCCCGTTCCGCTGAAATTGTAAAGTCTACCGCTGAAC
>JASDQU010586111.1:49793-66485 GCA_032191745.1 Picea mariana | reverse complement strand
CGTAAAATATTTTGGGTTGTTGTCAACCTAGATAAATGACCGCCACAAGCTCCGGTATGGAAATCATTGAGCACGATGACTGCCTCGTCATGTGTGAGACATTGACGTAAGATGTAGTCTACACCTCTCCGATACAACATATCATCGAGTATGAGATAATTCTTAGCCTGATGGCATATACGTTGACGCTCATCACGACAAGCAGAAGTGGGGCACTTCAAAGTCTGGAGATAGATAAGTATATCTCTGTACCAGGGATCTGAAGATGTGATAAAAAACATATCTCCCCAGATAGGTGATTCTTCAGGAACAATGTCACCTAACTCAACCGGAAGTTCTGAAATAAGCTCTGCGAAGACCAATGACTTTTTGGACTTTTCTGAAATGAAGTCTAAGTCAAACTCTTGGAGGATGACTATCCATATACTAATTTTTCCTCCTATAACTCATCGTGTCAACATGTACTGGAATGGATTCACGACAATAATGATAGTGGTCTTGCGAAACATAACATAATGAGAGAACCATTGAACAACATGAACTGCTGCCAACGCAAGTTTTTCGATATGAGAATAATTGAGTTCCGGTCCTACGAGGCCTCAACTCAGGTAATAGATCATGTATTCTGAGAACAAATCACCCTCCTGAACTAAAACCATGCCAATGGTTGACTCTGCAGCAGCCATATATAATAAGAAATCCTTGTTATAGTTAGGTGGTCATAGCAGAGGGGCAGTTGTGAGGGCATGTTTTAATGCATCGAAAGTGCGTTGAGTGGAATCATCCCAATAAAAAGGAACATCTTTCTTAAGTAAGCGCATAAAGTCCTTGGTGATTTCGGCATCATTGGTGATGAAGTGTTGTAAAAATTTTTCCTTGCCTTGTAGACTCTGAAGCTGAAGGATTGTGCATGGGGGGGGCAACTGGATTATTGCCTCCACCTTGAGAGGATCGACCATGATGCCTATTGTTGATATGATGAAACCTAACAAATGTCCCGATGTTACGCAGAAGCTGCACTTGTTTGAATTCAAGTGAATCTGAAAGTAGCGACAATGTTCGAAGATAAGTCTAAGGTGTGTGGGATGATCCGCTCTCTTGCGATATCGTGGTGATAAATCATCTAGATAAGCCTCGACTATATTCTTGAGATCATGAAAAGAAAAATACATGGCCCGCTGGAATGTGGCTCCAACATTTTTAAGACTAAAAGGAATCTTACGATATGTGAATGTACCCCAAGGACAAATGAATTTCATTTTGTGTTGGTCTTCAGGTTTGATTTGGATTTGATTATATCCTGAAAAACCATCCATGAAAGAAAAGGCTTCGCAACCAGCGCATTCATCAATGATCTGGTCGATGCATGGTGTTGGAAAGTTATCTTTGGGACATGCCTTATTCAAATCACGGAAGTTAGTACATACATGAATCGTGCCTTGTTTTTTATTGACTGGCATAGGATTTGACACCCATTGGGTCAAATGGATAGGATAGATAAAACCTGCCTTTAGCAATTTCTCAACCTCAATCTTGATGGCTGCTGCTTTCTTAGGATTAACTGGATGAAGCTTTTGTCAAATAGGGCATCAGGATACGTTGTGATTTCATGTTCAACAATTTTTGGATTGATACCTGGCATTTCCTCATAAGACCAGGCAAAAACGTCGCATAATTCTTTGAAAAGATCCATGTAGATTTGAATCTCTTCGGGGGAGCAATCTGCTCTGATGAAGACGTTCTCCACGATGCCAGGGTTTCAGGAGATGTTGATTGGTATAGTTTCAGTGATAGTTGCCATATTTCCCTCAGCATAATTTTCATGTGTAGCTAAGAGATTAATAGGACATGACTGATCTCCCGTCATGGTCACTGTGAATTCTCCTGCTTCTATTCGACTTAACTCTGGGAGAAAATATGATCTGCAATGAAGATATTCCCAAGGTTTTTCCAGACTAATCATTGCTTCGTCAGAAGGTAAGACTAAGTCTAATGAATCGGTGTTAGTGAGAGAACCCTGAGCCCAAATAGGCTCTAGAAGTGGATCAAACTCTTGTGCTGGAGTCAGATCAGTGTTAGCTAAATCTTGCTGGACTAAAGAGTATGCTACTTCAGCAACAGAAAAGGGCATGGACATGCCTGGGTTCCCTATCTCATCCATCGTGGCCGATGGGGAAGGAAGTATCCATGAATCCTTGAAGTAAGTCGTGCAGAACGACGAAACTTGAAAAATATCAACCTTATGGTGATTGGATATAAATTTGATGTCGACGTGAGGGGGTAGGTAATCGAAGGTACCCATCAAGGATGGGCACAAACCAACTCTTACATTAACGACACCTAGTTGAGGATTATCAATCATCGGGACCATGGATGCCCCTAAAGCAGGGTCAGGTCTGGAGAAAGACAATTGATCGATGGTCACTATCCGACCCTCGTGTGGAAACAATAAGACCTGAAAAGTTGTAGCAACCATAGCTTGCATAACATAAGTCCAACTCCTTCCTAAGAAGAGGTTATAGTTGAGAGGATCATTGAATACCTCTACTTCGAAACAAGAGTATAGGTATAACATAGGAGTATAGTGGTGAGTATTCCCGCCTGTCACATGGGAATACTCAGCCACAGAGAGTGTAATAGGAGTTGTTGTTTTATCATCGTAGACCACAGACTGTTTTAGCCATGAGGTTCGAATGCTTTGACTGTTTCAGGAACAGACCTTTAAACAACAATTTTAATCTACAGTTCGAACTGTTTCAGCACTTATATATTTCTGATCATGGTTAAGTACGAGAGTAATGTAAAATTATATGCAAAACAGATTAAACATATAGTAAAGAGAAGAGACGCTATATACCTTTGGAGAGATAGGATAAGGTGATAATATAAGTTTAAATGTGAGTGGAAAAAGGATGTAATGGAAGCAAAAAGTGTGAGCAAAAAGGTACATTATAGGGTCCTAACAATGGTCTTCCCTCTTAACTACATGGGGAAAGAAGGAACAATGCCATGTGGTCAGAATGAATGACCGTCAAAAGTAGTGAGGAGAGTAGGTGATGGAGACAAAACGGGCTGGCCAATGGCCTTCCAACGTGCCAATGACATAATGCAGGTCGAGGCGCCCTCATCAACCACCATGTAGAAGATATTCCTAGTAAAATTTTTAGTGGGATAAGCCACTACTATCTGAAATGGTACGTGGTAAGGCAGATGAGGTTTTAAGTCAGTTGTATCTAACATGATGGTACCCAGATTACAAGTCTCAGTAGAGCCCAAAGAGGTTAACAAGGATTTTCTCTGAGAAGGGAAACTTTGGAGGACCTCCAAAGAGGACATCGCACAAGGGGTTTATGATAAATCCTCCACCACAGAGTAGTTCTGGGTGGCCCTTGCATTCGAGTTATAAGAAGCGTTTTTAAATGCACCTTTTGGAATGCGTGTCAATGTTTCTCCCAACATATTTTCAATGTGTAGAGGAAGAGATGGGAGATCAACTTCTTTACCCTTCTCAGAAGCGCTTGGTTTACTATATTCATGTGCTCTAGTCAATATGAAAGCATCACCCCTAACCATATATATGTTCATGGATGAGGGGTTGTTCGGCGGTGGGCAGGTTTCTTGGTTGCCCCCTTCTGTGCTTTCAGAGGCTTGAGTTATATTTTTCCCATGTTGAAATGGATTAGTCAACAGTGCCTGCTATTGTTGTGTGACAAATTTTTGGGCCTCTGCAAGTCGAGGACATAGATGGGTTGGGTGGTCTTTCGTGCACAAGTTGCATGGATATCTCACCTTTCATTTTTCAGTGTTGTCCCCGCCAACATTATCGTTGGGTATTTTGTCCCCCTTACCCTTCTTTCATTGTTTTTTCTTCCCTTCAGGCTACTGGGTGGCCTTTGGGTTAGTCGACTACACTGTTTGGCTAGCCGCTGTGTGTTGTATTGATAACTGTTGCAACTGCTATGTCAATTGCTCAGCGGGATTTGTTTATGCTGAACCGACAATACCATCAGCATGTGGTCCAGCTCTCTATCTAGTTTTATCTAGTATTGAACGTGGCGCATCTGGAAAGATGTTATATAATAAACTGAATTGAGAATAGATGAGCTCAAACTGTTGAGCCCTCATGATGGCATCTTCTTTAGAGAAAACTCTTGATGTTGCAACATCTTTGGAAAACTGCAGGACCAAAGACTTAAGGAACCACTCAAGCAGGAATGCTGGTGGGATTGGTACCTTGATTAAACTCTTCCAGCATCTCCATTCTCGGATGTGATGAGAGATATGGTCCATTGTTGTTTGTTCGAAATTGGCGAGCAGCTCTGTGTCAGTGTCGTATCTCACAGGTAACTGGAAATGGTTCAGGAAATCCATCACCAGTTTGTCAAAAGAAGAGTATCTTGAGTGATTGAGGTCAATGTACCACTTCGTGGCACTCCAAATGAGAGTACGTTGAAAAAATCGCAACTGTACGGAGTCATCTTTCAATGAGTTAGATGAGCACCAATGATGGAAGGTAGTCACATGATCTCCTGGATCCTTGTTAGGTTTGGCTTCGAACTTTGGAATGTCTGAAGGAAACAACGTCGGCATAGGAGGCTAATGAAAATTGTGAAAAATGGGGTCATTCAAAAACCTTGTCAAATCTGGCAAGTGTAAAGTTGCCAGGAAAGGTAGTTTTTGTTGTTGGTGATAACCTGGGAAAAAGGGGCCTGGAGTTTGACTGGCACCAGGTTGCCAGGAAAATTTTGGCTACTAGCCCAGATTCTGGTAGAAACCATGGCCCTGGCTAGCGTAAGGATTTTGCATATGTGGAGACATCATCAGTTGATTTCCCAAATAGGACATAGATGGTTGGGCATGCATTATATTCAAAGGACTTTGGGAAGGGTTACCCCATGTCGGTGCCATGGGGATAGGCATAATAGTTTGTCTGGGGTTCCATTGATTGTGGAAAGAATTACCCCAGATCGACATTTCAGATGAGGGAACAAATCCTTGCCCTGAATTCCAAGGTCCTGCTAGGTTTCCCCCCTATGCAAGAATAGTACCCTGCATAGGAGTAGATTTTCCAAAAATGGGGTTGCCCCTAGTCGAGAAAGCCACGGACGAGAAGGTGTTGTTACCAAACATTTTGTTCAAATAAAATGGTGTCGAACCTACTGACATACTATGCGAAGGTGGTCCTTGACTTCCCGCTCCAAATAAACTATTGTGTGTAGGTTTCCCAGTGGATTGTTGATGCGAGCCACCGAGTGAAGGGGATGAAGGAGGGATATGACCTCCTCCATAAGGGAAAGCATTAAAAGGAGAAGGAGTGCCCTCCATTTGACCTTGCAGAGGAGCACTAGAGCTCTTTGCCCCTAGAGGCAAAGTTTGTAAAGTGGAGTAGGAAAGTACAAGACTTTTACCTGAACTAGGCATCCCATATGAGAACGGAGGGCCTGTCGCACTAGGTGTGAAAGGGGTTGTGGCCACCACCAAAGACGAGATTGGACCACTGTGCGAAGTAGTTGCAGTCGAGACCATGGTGGCTCGGACCGATGATGGTGGGTTAGGAGGTGAAAGCTCTACTGTGGTGACAACCATAGTGGGAATTGAAGAATTCCTATAAGGAGTAACAACATTTGTTTCCATTGCTGTGTGCGACATTGTATGGCGCTCGTAAAATTGAATTGGTATAATGAAAGGTGCCAAGAAATCAGTGGTTGGGGTTTCAACTGAACCAAGAGCGATTTCTTCAAGGTCCAAAATGGTCAATTCCTTCAAGGGTTGGTCGGACACAATGGTTTGTAACCCGGTCGCTTCAAAAGACCCTTGTTGGTCTAGCTTTTGCCTTAATGGTGGCGGGGGTGGCTCCAGTGTAACCGACGGTAGGCCAAGAAGCCTTTGTAACTAGCGGAGCTCAGGATCCTCGACTGTGTGAGAAGTTCCAAGACACTCTAAGGTAGTCTAAACATTCAAAAGTAACACACACTAAAAAAATTCCCTAGAAGATAAGACAGACAAACACTAAATTAATTGGAAGAACAGTTACAACAACCAAGACTAGAGCAACTTATCGGTGCAAGTGAAACTCGAACATGGAAGCACCCTCCGGGTATAATCTAAAAAGTGTGGCCTGATGTCTATCCTAGGTACCACAATATACTCCCACGATCACCTGTGTATGTCCGTAAAAAAAATTGGCAACTAGGTTGCCAGCGCGCGAACAGTCACCAGGTGGGTATAGTCGAAAGTCGGGTAGACCACAATGAGTAGGGTATCAAGCCCGAAACCTATCAAGGGTATCGAGAGAAAATGGTCCGGAAGACAACTAAAGACATCGAACAGATTCAAGACACACGAAGCCCTGTGGCGAATGCAAACGACAGAATCCCCAAACAAGCCCTCTATATGTGTTTTCCACTATGACTGGTCCAACTTTGGAGGGGTTATCTCTACTACCTTTTTGCACACGACCTCGTGTTTATCCCCTATGTTAGAGGGGGGTCCTAGATAAATTTCATGACACTGGACTTAGACACTCCCTATCTCAGACTCCAATGTTTGATTTTAAATGGCCTTGAAGAGTTTCCTCTCCAACCTAATCCAAGGCCCTAGTCCTGAACTAGTTGGTCAACCCTACAAACATAAAAGTCTAGTAGATTTTAAATTTAGCGTTAATTTTATGTATTTGTCTTACGTCAAGGGGTATGAAGGTGAAACTGATGATGTGTAAAAGACGAAAGAAAAAATGAATAAAAAACCTGAAAACAAAACTTTTACTGAATGAAAAATTTCAAAAACTTTTCAAAAGAAATATTTTTAATTTTTTCTAAGATTTTGGACAGCAAACTCAAAGAAATTTCACTCGAATATGAGCTACTTATGATCTAAGTGAAATGAAAAAACTTATGAAATAAACGACTTTTCCTTGGCTAATAATGCAAAAACACACTTTTCAACCAAACAAGAAAATGAAAAGAGATTTTTTTTTTATTATTTAAATGTTAGTAAAGCAAGAAAGGAAAAATACCGACAAGCAAAAACCAAGAAAAACAATTCTGGCCTAATAACATATCACAAAGAATTAGGTCAAAAATCACACACTAGCAATTTGTTTTTAAAAACAATGACTCTCACACTTGTCTAAAAACCTTAAAAATTCTTTTATTTTTATGACAACTTTTTTAACTAAGAAAAAGTAGGCTAAGGGTAAGATTAATCCTAAGCTACTGACTGCTCAAACAAAGATTCAAACACCTGAGAGGAATAATTCTTATAAAGGGAAACGATGATTGCCTTACCCTCAACAAAAAGTATCATGTACAAGCACACGATTGTTAATCAAACAACACACGTGCGAACACGCGCTGAATAGAGACAGAAGGAGTGTACATGTGGGCTAACCTTGTACATGCCACGTGTATATCTAAACTTTGAGAAAAAATGAAATCAGATAGACCAAACCAGGAAGAGACCACTGATATTGATAACCAGGATCCATTGAAGGCTTGGACACTCTTTCTAATAGAAAAACAAATAATGTAAGGAAAAAATGATAAAGAAAAAACAATCTGAGATAGGACTTTTAGCAAACAAGACTCAGACATAATTCAAGAAAACCCCCTGAGAATGTGTGACTCTGACATGGAAGAGGATGATTGCCTCTAAAGTTCTCTGAACTCTACATGCTACTGCTACTTCCTCAGCTAGCATTCACACGCGGGTTGTAAGAGAGTAGGGTGTGGGTACACGCGTGTAGACCTTATGAAGGTTGCGTGTACCTCTTCGGGTCCCGAAAAACATAGTCAAGCAAAAGACAAGGAAATCTGGTATGGAAAACCAGACTCCCTGCTAGCTCAGACCTTACAAAAACTAAAAGAAAAAACAAGCAAGAAAAACTAGTCTGTAAAACTACCCAAAAACTAAAAATTCCAGGAACCCTAGAGAGTCTCCCCAGTATGGTCGCCAATTCTGTTGTTGGAAAAATCTCCCTACGGACTAGCAAATAGAGTTCAGACTTTGCATGCAGATATGACCGAAGAGAAATTACTTTCTACCTTCATCCCTAGATTTAAATCCCTTTTTCTTAGTAAATGCATGGAAATATCAACCTACCTCGTTCCCAACGTTTGATGTCGATCCTCCATTGTACTTGATTACTTGTTTTCAATACTCCTTCCAAAGCTGACCTACATCCAATACAAGCAACAACTATGCAGGAATACTACTTATATACTAACGGGTTAGAAATCCAAAACATGTACTAATCAAACTATAAAAAGTTCATGAATTGGGACAGGAAAAGCAGTTTCTTTATTACTTTGAATGAGTCAACTTACAAAGTTGAGACCGACCACTACTCCTCGAACCTGATCCTGAGCTCCTTTTCTTCTATCCTCCAACTGCTTTGCTTTGAATCTCCTTTGGCACAAGGAAAGGCTAAAGGGTTGGGACAATGGGAATACATAAATGGGAAGAGTTTCTTTGCTATATTTTTCCTCCTTCCAAACGGGACCCCTACCCCTTATTTTATAGGTTAGAAGGAGCTAGGTATTTGAATGAACCCTTGGCCATGCATGGCTGGGAGTTTTAGTTAACTCACCCATAGCTTTTGTGTTCCATCGGAAACTTTCATTTTTTCGTGCTTTTGTCGGTCCATGTGGGCTGTTTTGGGTCAACCAACGTGTACACGTGTGCAGTAATGGATTAGGGTGCATGGGCCTTTATAAAAGAGGATTTTCAAAGAGTTGTTCAACAGTGCTTTGGCAAAGAAAGGATATGAGATGGCCTGATGCCAGGTAAGCATGTGTGGTGAAATTTAGGGTTATAACAATAGGTATACGCCATGGTAACATGAGAGAAGGATCTTAACACACGTGTTAACCTCCTGGTGCCTTCCAAAGTGTGAAATCTTCATTACATTCAAGAGGGTGGACTGCACGAGGTTCATCGTCCATGGTTGGGGGATTATTTTCAAGTTCTTCCCCTTCATCTTGGTCAAGTATTTGTAAAGAGCGAGCATACTATGGTTCTTGCGGTATCCTAGGTTGAAGTCATTGAACATCAACACCGTGATCTTATCCTGTTGCATTCTAACTGCATGTATCCCCTTCGGGAGGTACGTAGTAACCATGGTGTAATCAAAGTCCCTTGGGACACTATCACGAATCACCATGCCGACCAGAGGCAGGATTTAGTCTAGTAATATGGTCAGGATTAACTTCACGGTGGCTAGGTCATCTCTATGCTTGGTTCTCTTCTCTACTACTGGTCAGGATGGTCTGGATCCACTAGTAGTCGATGAAGAGGCTTGCACTCTTCTAGTCTATGATTCTTGAATACCTACATACATTAATTTCTTGGCCATGAGATCGATGAGAATGTATTCGATAGATTTCTCTACAGCATTGAGCTCATCCAACATACACTCTTAGATTGGACAACTTGATTGGATAAATGAGTGTGCAATGCAATGGAACAAGTGTCAATCTTAATAAACACAGTGCGATAGCAATGAGTTGGCTTGGATACAATTCGCAAAAGTTTTCTTAGTGAAACATTCGACGGAATAAGTAGACACGATGTAATGGATCTCTCCAATGGATGAGAGGTATTCATCAATGTGGTTCTGTCTGTTGTGGCATGGTCCCAACAGTCTGATGGTGAGCCTTCGGGCCATTACTATTGTTCTAACCATTTGGGTCATTGAGCTAATGGTTATAATGCTTCCAATGGTTATATCACTTCTCCATGGTGAAGTGTCATGTTGCATTGTTATGATATCTCGACGAAGTTCCAGTCTTGTAAACCTTCCCTCTGTGAAGTCTCATCTGGGACCTTCTGTAACTTTTCTCTCTTCTTAATGAGTTTTTTATCCTTCTTCCCAGTGATCTTCATCTCGATATTCCTTTTTCCATTCYGATTCTTATCTCMTTTTGGCATAGTAACTTTGCRTTGCTGAKATTCTTTCATAGGGTTAGAGAKTAATACRTCTTCTCTCTCTGGGGTAGGTACTTCAGTATTATGTGATTCTTCTTGTCTTCTTTTAACTTTGACATCCAAGTTTCTRGTTCTAAGTAGCTTCGATATGTTCTAATGTTCTTCAATCAAGTGTGCTATCCTCCTAGTCATGAAATCTTTTAATTCTTTCTTCTTCTACTCTAAGGCYTYCTCTTCTTTTCTTCTRACCTGATCCTTTTCAATCCAAGGTTTTCCTAGTAATATAGCAAATGGGGTGTTGTTCTCAATAAATTTAAAAATCTCAAAAGCTTCCTTTKTCAAAGTTCCATGAGCACTCATAGATATCTGGGTGAGTCTTCCACATAGGGTTATCATCTTTCCTCTAAATAATCCTAWTCCTTCCAATGAAGGAATCATAGYAGGCTTTTTGAAAGTTTCCCAAGTTCTTTCTGTCATGATATTCATCTGTTTTTCTTCATCCAGAACACCTTCAATGTCGAAGTCTCCTATTCTTGCTTCTATGCATTATTTTTCTTTGAAGATCTCAGATAAGTTGATATTTATATGATCATTTAGGGTTTCTTTCATTTGTAGTAATACATTCTATAATTCTTTATGGGGTTCTTCCATGGTCATAGTTTCATAACCTTCCTCATGATTTTCCTATCTCATATTCATTCTATCAAGCTTAGCAATCATTCTTGGGGAATCTAAAACTTCATGATCCATAGCTTTACAACAAAGACAACTGGGTCTTCTACCAGGGCATTCCTTAGAAAGACGTCTCGAGCTTCTGCAACTATAACAGAGGGTTAGTATTCTATTTATTTGAAAGGATCCCCATCCTTTCATGTATTGTGCACTAGGATAGTAGCTAACCTATAAAAACTTGTTTCTATGATCCTGCATCCATTTGTTAGTCCAAACATTCTTTCTATGCATAGCAATAACATATCTTTCACTATTTTTGTCAGATATACTCATATCAAACCTTCTTTCATCTAGCTATGCCCTAATTTTCAAGCTAGGACAAAATTTATCAAACATACCTAGATCCATACTTTTGAAACAAAAAACTCCACTTATCTTACTTTTTCAATCAAAAATTTTCACTGTTCTTACCTTTATCAGACAACAAAGATTTCAGATCTTACCTCTTTTCTTTAGATCTTACTCTTCTTCTTGGCACAGAGCTTCAAAGTTCAAGTAGAATATTGCACACTAGGGCAACATATATACGCATAGATCTTTCTATTTTCTTAAGTTCCAAGCAATCACAGTTCCTGTTCTGGCAACAGAACCATTTGTTGGCATAGGGGAAGATCCAGGGTTCAACGCTAAAACATCGCACCAACAAAACCCTAACTACCGTCTCTTTTGGAAACACCTTCGAAGCAGATGAAGTCTCACCTGAGGTAGAGGTAGGGGTACTTCCAGGACTTTGATGTCTGCAACCTTAGCTAGGACACAGATCTGGACTGTAACACTTTAATAGAATACATAGCAATTATAGTTCATCAATATTTTCCTCTAACTTACAATGTAGATAAACCCTAATAACATAATGGTGCATTATTCACACAGATCCAATATAATCAAGCACTAAGAACATAAACATAGGTCATATCTATCATTCATTCACATTATTCATCACTAAGCTATCATATCAGATTCATCTAACATACATCAATGCACTAAGCATTTAATCACATAAACAAGAGAACACCCAAAATGCACAAAGAAACCACAACACAGGATATACGTGGTTCACCTGCACCGTGGGGCTATGTCCACCAATTCTTCTTCTCTTTATTGTCTTCTATAAATCTTCTACATGCACGGAGCCTTGAGATCTTACTCCATAGAGGACAAGAGATCTATGCACTTAGCTAGATCCTCCTTCCCTGAGTTACAACCCAAATCTTTCCATAGTCTCCTATGATCGCTTGCACTTAGCTCTACAAGTATTACACAGTATGAACAAAGCAATTACAATCACCATTTGCACTTAGCACCTAGCATCACATAGATGTTCCTTTCTTACATCGCCTAAAAATATACTTATATATTACAAAATTAGTCCTAAACATGGGTAAACCCATGGGTCGATATCCGCATACCCGTTACATAAGCCCAAAACCTAAAAATCCCTAAAAAGGGGCCGAGATCCCGCGATCTCTGCTTCAACTTGCGCTTTGCCTTCGAGAGCTTGTCGAAGTCCCAAAAGTATGTCAAACATGACCAAGGATCCTAAAAACTTGGTTAAGTGCCAACAAGAAACTTAGAACCATGAAAATCAAACAATGACCAACATAATGCTACCAATGATTCAATAGATTAGTAGGAAAAACAATGTAGAGAAAGGCAGGGACTTATGAGTTCCCTCTTCCTCCTTGGGAGGGCTCTTGAGTTTCCTAATTGAGATTTCTTCTCTCCATACAATGGAAGAAATTACAAATGGTGAAGAAAAACAATTCCTATTATCTTAAGAGGTGAGTGTAATGGCTTATTGCAATGGTGCTTAAAGGATTCAAAGAGAAAAGAGGATTTTCAAGGAAGAATTCTTGCAGCATAACAATACCTTGAAGATATTGGTTTCTTAGCACACCCATGGATCTTATTTATAGCATCCATTCATGGAAAAATGTAATTGGTTCATAGTGTGAACAAGGGGAATTTGAGGACACCCTCTAGCCCTTAACCAACCCCCAATATAGATTTCTCTTAGATATGAGTGTCAAATCATGTTGGGGGTCAGACTAGAAGTGGTTGAGGGGCTGACAAGATCCATAAATGCATTGTTCATAGAAGTGTGTGGATTTTCTCATAGACAGTCATGGATTTTTCACATAGTGTGCATTGAGGGTTGTGTTGGCCTGCACATACTATGCACCGTGCACGCGCTTCCTTTTGTTAATTTGCGCACTTTCATCTTTTGACCCAATTATATAGATTTTTCCTTTTTGATTGAATTTGGTGTTGTAGGTGGACTAATTGTTACTAGAATTGATGTTTTCTTCAACCATTGTGTGCAATGTTGTGGATAATTTTTCAGTGATAATAGAGGCCCCCTGATGTGTGAGGTTAGGAGTATACGTATATCTGAAATACATAAACGTTTATTTTGCTAAGAGTTTCATTGTAAGGAAGAGTGAAGAGAGTAACTGCAAGAGTGATCCATCAGAGAGAGAGGGAAAAATGTGGGACCCAAACCTTTCTCTAGGGAGAAAAAAAAAATTGTGTACAAACGAGGTGAGCATGCCCCATGCTCATGTCATGAAACCAAAATGTGAGGCTATAAATGAAGATGTATGTTGATGTAGATAACTGCAGCTCCCTCAGGGGTGGTTGATGACGACAAATGACAGTTCTCGGTGTTGAACAAACTCTGAAGTGAGGAAAGGACGATTGTAAGAATTGTTGATGACTCATAGGCATTTATGGCCTAAAAAATTTAGATGTCTTCGGTTGGTATTAAACAACAAAAATAGTCTCATAGTAAGACCCACCAAAATGTGAGAGTTTTGTTGAAGCTGAATGTTATGGGGGTCAACAAAATCAGAGAGTGATGATGATTCTCTCTGTGTCATCTAGAACTCCTCATTGTAAAGGTAATGAGAGTCAAAAAAAAATTTCCCTTCTGGAAACTGTGTTGATGTCGACAGGAAGGGAGGTGCGACTCCAAGAAGCAAAGGGCTTTATGAAATCCACTGAGTAATAGATGATATAAGGTACTGACGGGTAACATGAACAAAGTCAAGATGCTATGAGACTCAAGACTTCCCTTGGTTGGGGAAGTTTGAAGGATGATTGGCAACAATCGTAAAACTGGATCTAATGTCAGGGGGGTGACTAGATATGGGGTTAAATTTGTGCTAGAGGCTAACAAAGTGGACAAAATCAGAGATCATGGGTACATGGACTTGGGATGCTCGGGGTTCATGAATGATGTTGGTATGAAAGAAGAGTTGATGCCCTAACCAAGGGAGACATGGGTTGCTTTTCCAGGGAAAAGAAGGCCATCAAGGGTGACGACAAAAAATCTATGTATATGCTAGAAACAAAGGCTTTATACAATTACCAAAGAAATAAATAATAATTTTGATTGAGTATACAGATACAGAAATGGGTGCCCCAGTGAAATATGGCTTGTCCTGTTAAGGCACAAGTTTGTGAAAGAGAACTTGAGGAGGTTGGGGGACCCATGGGTGGGTTTCTGTATTAGGTAAATGGATGGAGGAAAATTTGTAGATGGGAAAACTAATGGTGGATGATATGGAGGGATAATGAAATTGTGGAGGTGCAGTCAATAAAATTGAGATGATATGACCTAGGAGTGCATTGGGAAAGTTAGAAATATGATGAAAATAAGTATGGGGTTCATTCTCGGAAGTGCATAAGACTATCAAGACTCCCATTCCTAGGGGGTGAAATCAGCATGAGTGTCAAGTTTCCAAGGGGAACTATGAATGGGACAAATCATGTGGGGGAGAGTGCTACCGGGTGACAGTACCCAAATGTGGCAGAGGTAAAGGTACTGTAGATCCATATGTAAGGACCCTAAAGGTAAATGTCATAGGGTGTGACTGGGATATGCAAGTGATTTACAGAGGGAATAATTACATAAGAGTTTCAAACATATACATGAAAATTTTATAATAATGTGAAACAAGTACCTACACACATGAAAACCAAATACCCGATGTGAACAATACATGATGATAAAAAACATATAACAAATATTTGATAAAATTGAAAGTGAGAATGCATACTTGAACATGACGTAAGAAAAATGCTCCTCCAGGGACAAGTGTAGATGATGACCTGGGGAATGTGAATGTGTAGATGGTGGGACCAGGATCCTGTGGCTAAGAATAGATCGAAAAACAGAGGCTATGGGCTCCTGTAAAAGAGTGTGGAAGTTTGGAAAAAGTGGCTATATATGGTTGGTGGGCCCACAATGCCACCTCATTTTTACATGTTGTTATCATTGACATGATGTCTGCAACATTACATGCAAATGGTTACAAGAATATAACATCTCCAAACACCTATTAGTTCACCTACAACACCAAAAATGCATTTCCAAGAGGCAAAAACTATACAACTTGTCAAAAAATTGACATGCGCTAAAACACTAAAAGAAGCACGTGCACAATGCATGGGCCAAAGAAGCCTGTAGAGCACACAATGCACCATATGCATGACCATGTACAATAAAATATGTGCACTCCTATGAATGACGTATTTATGGTTCTTGTCGGACCCTCACCCAGTTTTGGACCAACTCCCAACTTGATTTGACCCTCAAATCCGAGCTGAATCTGAATGGGGGGTTGTTCAAAGACATAAGGGTGCCCTAAAGGGCCCCTTGTTATTAGATAAACCGATGAATGGGGAAATAAAATAATCTCCCTAGATCCACCTGGCTCTAGAACAAAACAAGACAAGACATGATGCTTTCCCTAAGTTACGATCATTGAATTTACTACCAAAGAAGGAATAGATGACATACCTTTAGATATCATTTCCTTATGTCTTTGTTGTCCCTTCTTTGCTCCAATTCTCTCGTGAGATCAGATCTATAATGACACAAACCAACCAAAGTGAAAGCAACAATAATAGATTCAATGAAAACCTAAACATGTGATCAAGGAGTCATGTAATAAAATGCTAATGATTTTATGGGAAAGAAACATGTCACCATATTATATTAAGTAAAAGTAGAACATACAACCAAATTTACTTGATGTCGCAAGTTATCTTTTACTGGTCCTTTGTTCCAACACAAAGATACACTTGCTTCGACTTTGTATGAACATGGTCCACAAAATCTTGATGGAAAAATGGAGACCTCAAGCATTAGTTGCAATAGGATTCTTCACACAGTCTTCAAACTATTCTTTCATAAATTCTTTGCTTAATCTTGCTTAACATTTTCCACAAGAAACCCATCATTATATAGGAGAAGGGGAAGTGGTTAAAAGGATGAGGATGATCCCACTAAATCAGAGAAGCCAGTAGGATCACAACCATACGGACGCGACCTCACATTATAGAAGATTCTCCTTCTAGAAACTTTGTGCACTTCTTCCTTTCTTTAGCTTCAAACACCACCACACCCTGCCTATATAGCAGCCTGTAGAAATACCATGAGCTAGGTATAGAGAAGCCTATGAAAATTAAGGATTTCCGCACTGTGTAGTACTATTAGCCTGTGACGTCATTCTAAAAACATGCCTTGTAGGGGAAGAACTCAGTCATTTTCCTCATGTAAAAGATTGTTTTGAGACCTTGAACACATGCTTATAGAGTCATCATCAGAGTGACCAAAATAATGTGTAACAGAGTGCCCCCCAAAGTATGAGGATGGAACTCATGATAGCCGAAATACTTTGTAAACTACGTGTGTCTCGAGAACAAGGAGTGCACCAATCGGGAACTTGCAAACAATCAAGCATCTGCATAATATCATACCATTTCTGAGGTAGGAATTCCCATGCTCATAATAAAAATGATTTGAATCATAAATGTCAATCATGGCCACCAATTATACACCATGGATCCATGTCATCAAGACTATACATAGCCACCAAGAATACACTATGGATCTATGTGTTAACAAAATTGAAATCAGGACATAACCATGAGACATATAAAGTGGATCTATGTGTCAATACAAATCGTAAATATTCCATCACAACCTAGACCAAGATGATGAGTGTTATCGGACTAATCGGTAGGTGC
>JASDQU010586110.1:46289-57911 GCA_032191745.1 Picea mariana | reverse complement strand
ATCTTTCTTAACCTTTTCCATGAGAATCCCATCAATATATAGGAGACGATGAGATGGTTACTTAGATGAGAATGATCCCACCAAATCAGGGAAACCAGTAAAATGATAACCATTCGAATGCCAACCCATTCTCTAGAAGATTCCCTTCTAGAACCATCGAGACTTCATCTTTTTCCAAGCTTGAGAACAAGTTCTCACCCTAGCTATGTAGCACAGTACGAGAATTTCGCACCCTATATGAAGGAAGCCTGTGAGAATGGGTCATTCTCGCACCCTAGGATATAAGCAACCTGCGAACTATCTTCAAAAATATGTTTTCTGGTAAGAGGTGAATGTCACTTTTCTCAAGAGAAAGTTCGTATTAAGAGCCTGAGTACACCATCAAGATGACCAAAATCATGGGTAACAGAATGCCCCCCAAAGTATGAGGTTGGAATCAATGAAAACTGAAATACTTTGTAAACTACGTGTGTGTGTCTGAAACCAGGAGCACACCTAATCGGAAACCTGCAACAACCAAGCATTTACAGAATATCATATTAATTATGAGGTAAGCATTCCCATACTCAGATCACAGACAGATGACATTATAAGCATAGGTCATGGCCACCAATCATACACTGTGGATCCATGCCATCAAAATATAACATAGCCACTAGGAATACACTGTGGATCTATGTGAGAAAATTAAAATTGAGACGACATAGCCATGAGACATACAAAGTGAATCTATGTGTCACAAATTAGATATATTCCATTGCAATCTGGACAAAGAGATGAGATCCAGGGTCTTCAATCCCATCACCTGAAAGTACAAATCTAACCATGTGATTACATGTGCTGAAATCGAACATGGTAGAAGCCACTTGATTACCGATCAATGATTAAACCATTAACAAGTGCGAGGGAAATCACCATTAATGTCAATGACTCCCAAGGTACACTAGTAAAATCCAGCAAATGTGAATGAATGAGTTGAGGTCAAACGTAAAATGGAATCTTTCGATCAGGGATCAATGATGTAAACCCACTGTCAAAAGCGAGGAAACCTGCCATTGAGGCATGCAAGTTCCAAGGTACCTATTGGAGCCGCCTTTGTTTTCTAGCCCGTCACAAACTTCATTTTTTAACGCTCAAAATCGAAAGATGGTTTTCGTATTTTCCATCTATGGTTTCAAAATCTCTGAAGCTTTGTCAATGCGAATAATGATGATTATTGTGCCCTCGAAGCGAGTCCTACCTTTCATAAAAATGTTTCCTCTTTTGTTCTACCTCAGGATCTCGTAGGTCGGATACTGTAAGTCATATAAGTCACATGCCCCGAGCTACGAAACAGTGAAATCATTTTAATTTTTACTAAGGACAATAACAAGGGTAAAGTTTTCACCAAATCCAAAATATTAATTTCGTAGCCCCGATAGCCGAGAACATGAGGTCCTTATTTTAGTAACCTGTGTCAAGGTTAAAGGTAAAAGCTAAACCATGGTAAAAAATTATGTCAGCATTTCGCCACTCATCGTTTTCCTTTTTAAAAGTTACACCGTCTAAACCCCGACTCGCGAAGTCACGATAAGGATATAAATGTAATTAATTAATTTATAAATCCAAGTTTATCTTCCCTTTTTGTTGAGTTGTATTATCGCGATCTCACGGTGTCACAGCTCGGCATGCAGACCTCCCGGAAACTCATTTTTGAAGCTCCGAGTCGCGATAGGGAGAATATAATAATTATGAAATTAATTGAGCCCCTAATCACAATTTTGTTTTTATTAACCAAAATCGATCATCGTAGTCTCGGGTGTTATAGGTTCAAAGTGTTAAAGTAAAATTCCCGATATAACGAGTACCGAAACATTGATTAAAGTTGGTAAAACCGGATTAATTAAGCTAAATCAATGCATATACCATGTTTTGATGTTTGCATGATTTACGAGGTAGACTTATTCCTTCCATACGCCAATTGACATTTTAAACCACCAAAATTTATGACATTAATGAGGAAATAGGGAAAATCGACGAATATAAGATCGGATTTTTATGGCAACATTTATTTCTAAATATGATTTGACAGAATTGTTCTGGAAGGTACCGAGTTTTTTGAATATATATAAGAGTTGTGGTTCATTATAACAAATTCATTTTCATATCACGCAGAGAACATTATCTCTGAGCAAACTGACTTCTGTATGTAAACGTATTTCTATCGCAGAAGAGATAAAACACAAGCTTCAGCCATGGCTCCGTGAAAAGCATCCAAATAAAATGTTGAGGTTTCAGGACAAGGCTTAGAAAATTTCGTTGATACTTTGCCTCGAAGTATCAACTTGGTCCTGAATTAGTCGTACATTTTAGATGTTCTGCAATTAGAATTGGTGGACTATTCCGACAACTCTAGCGACAATGAAAAAGATGATATAACCACCAAGTACAAAATAGTCATCCAATCCAGAATGCACAAAGTAGCAACCAGGCCACGATTGCTTCCATATTATGACATGGTCCGATGGGCATTAGACCATGTAGACATACTAACCAGAACCATCATGAACGAGAAGAGAGTCACCATCAGGACTTTCAGGTCAAAGCATCTGCAAGCCATGTATAAGTTGCCCATGACGTCCGACTACACATATGGCACTGAATTCTTGCACGAGTTCAAGGAGAAGGAATGTGTACAGTATGATAAAACCATGTCCAGTTTAATAAAAGATTGGGTTTTGAACACCGCAAAGTTCAGAGCTGATAGCGACGGCATATATTCAATCACTTCTTTAGAACCGCAGTACAAATATGTAGCCATGATGACATGCAGGTTATATGGGAGAGAGGACACCTCACATTTTTTTCTTCCATGGCTACCTCTAATGTTTCGGGTCGCCGAAGGCAGTTCCTTCAACTAGGAAAATATGCTTTCCGATAGCTTGACCAATCGTTTCACAGAGTATCAGGCGCAGAAAGAGAATGGGAAGGTGTCTTCATTCTTCATGTCTGCATACATTATGGACATAGTTTGTTTTTTGACACCATTTCCCTTAATGAGCTGGAGTTGGACTCCAGCAGAAGACGAACCCATACACGTTTATCATGCAAAATTATGGAAAAACAAAGCGAAAAATTTTGTGTATGAAATTTTTAACTGGGTGATGGTGCCCCTGCATGTCACCATTTTTGGTCACCCGCCACCCAGGATCTCAGACAGCATAGTAAAGAATCTGAGAAGCATAGAAAACTGGTATGTAGAAGAAGAATTTTCATACCTCCAAGTTTTCGAGGCTTCGGTCCCCCCACATGCATTACCATTGTTCATTCCCAACAAGTTGGCTTGTCGTGAGGTCGCTAGGCAAACAGTAATTGGTGGTATAAGCAAAGAGCTTAAGGGATACTCAAAGAAGGTATGGCCACATTTTCCTATACATTTAAATTCATATTCTTTATTAGATTTTAGGCATGCCAAAGCTAAGCCAATGGCCTTGGAAGACCTAAATTTGGTCTCCATTGAATACAATAAGCACGATCCGTAAAGGGTCGTGAGAAATCATTTGGCCAGTTGTGGGCTTAGGAGATTTGAGCATGAGAATTAACCCTCGGATGACATTTTTCGAGGCGCAAGGTCCTATGCTAAGATTCTAGCTCAGATACAAACCTTGGCACTTGAGGAAAGAGTCAATGTTCTTAAGTTTTAGGAACATCGACGTAGTTGTCTTCCCATAGTGTTGCGAGGTGAGGGTCCGAGTACATCGGAGGCAAAACAGAAAGATGCCGAAGGCTCTAAGGATGTGACTCCCGATCAAGAAAAACACCAGGATGAGGGAGAGCAAACTAAGAGTTTGAAAACAAAGAGAAAGACTCTCGACCCGTCGAAGAAGCAAAGTCTGGTCACTACTCCAAGAAAATCAGTGAAGTAGATCAAAGAACCTATCACATCAGTTACCCCCTTGTAGTCGACGCAGGGAAATATTGATGTAGGATGGATATTCAATGAAGAGTTGAGGCCTATAAGGGTAGCAGAACTCCCTTCAAATGATTTTTTCTTCGATAAGAAGAGGAAGGCAGTAGTAAAAAGGGAATTCTATTAGGAAGGAGAGTCAACTGCCAAGAAATATAAAGTTGTAACTGATGGAAAAGACAAAAAGAATGAACAATTCGCAACTGAAATAGCAGGGACATTAGGAGCCTATACCTCGGCGAATCAATTTTCAGTCGGGCTCTTAAAAAACAAGCTTAAACGAAAAAATCGTCTCATTAGGACCCTTGAAGCCAGACTGGCCACGGCAACAGAGACTGCTAAAGACCAGGCGAGCATAGGAATAGAGCAGGCCAGGTTGGCCGATAAAAACGAGATAGAGCTACTCAAGACTAAGCTCAAGCAAGCACAGCTGGTGGTCTAAGAGGGTCAGATGCAAGCGATCCAGCAAAGATATTTGATCCAACAGCTGCAGGCTAGGGTGGAAATCGCTAAAAGCAAAGTGATAGATATCGGGATGTTTCAGTCCTAGGCGATGGAGATTTGGGGCAGAGTCTCTGCGGCCCAATGAAATTTACTCGGCAAGGTAGGGGAGATTCGAGAAAATTGCTTGATGGTTAATCAAGTTTTGGAGAACTTATCAGCCAAAGAAAGGGAAGATGGCACAGCACAGGTCACCTTCCAGGAGGCTATGATAGTCAAAAACAATAGGGGTTTGGGAAGTACTCCCAGGTTCACCATTTCGGAGCAGACCAGAGGAAACATTCTATTAAAAGAATGGGATCACAACATTGCCGAAGGCAAGATGGAAGCCAAAAAGGTAATGAATTCCTTAGAAGAGGCCTTTAGTTCTATAGATGGCAAGCTTATAGGAATTGATAGAGGAGGTAATGTCGAGGCATTTATGCAAATGAATATGGAAAAGATCTCGCTTGATCTAAAGGAAAAAGAGGAAAGAGATTCGGCTGAGATTTCCCAAGTGACTATGGTAGACATAGTCCAAATAGACAAATGTATGATTAAGCCAAGCGTGGAATTATACATTATCGACATCATAGATGGATAGATGGAAGACAGGCTGTAGCAGTTGGCCCGAGAATGTTACTTTTTTGAAGCTAGCTGTCAAGCAGAACTGTCGAAGCTGATATCTCATCTGGTTGAAAAATGTGTCACCTGTATCGAGCACGTGCGAGGACAAACATCTGGCACCAAGTGAAGATAGAGAGGAAGGAATGGAGCGATTTCTCTCCTTCCTTTATTAACCAATTTTTTTTAACGATTGAGATTCTATCATATTTGTAAAATTGTATAAATACACCACAGAAAGAAAAGAAAAGGGGTTGGACCTTTTTGTGTCGATTGTAATAGAGTTTTTTACATTTTGAGAGTTAATACAAAGCAAATATAAAGATTCTCAATTCCTTCACGACTGTGTTATGAGTTTGTTTTCTTGTATCTCATAATTCATTTCATTTCATATTCCTAACTGATGAATATTTCGTTATAATTTAGTACGACCACTACTATAGCGAATGAATTTTGGTTTTCTGTAATTGTTTACTGTTTTTCCTCTGTACCATCTATCAGCGGGTGTAAGACCAGTCAACACTTTCAAAATTCTACACATATTCTATTCTACATCGGGTTATTTCTTTACAGTTTTCCTCTTCTGTTTATACATGAGATTCTCCCTTGATAGGAGCCTTACATCATAGACAGCTAAATGTTTTTCTCCCACCTCATACATTTTATTAAGATATAACTTAGTTACGGGAAAGAGCCTTTGATTTGCATCCCTATTTTATTCCTGAAACCGTAAATTCCCTTTTATACGACCAAATTGAGACAGCACTTAATTTTTCTCTGAAGTTTTTCTTATTTTATTGTTCCTCCATGACTGTCCCTGTACCAACACAGCCTAATATTGAACCCGGATTATCAAATCAAATGCACATTGCCTTAAGCCTTTTCGATATTATTCTTAAAATAGCTACTGACCGGGTTGAACTTGAACGTTCATGGGCAGGCATTGAACAGGATATAACTATCCAGGAACAGTTGGAAGCTAGACAATGCCAACATAGAAATCTTCCCTAGTTTCCTTTGCTGAAGGTTGATGTTTTTCTCTTCCCCGCCTTTTACCCACTTTTGGATGCCTAGACGCTGTACTTCTAAACCTTAAGTACAGACTCTGGAACAACAATACCAAAGAATTTTTTACTCTTGTTTCTGGATAATGAGCTGAAGTCGATGGAACAAAACTTGTCACAGGAGGGCCTTGATGTATCCCCCATCAATGACACGAAATGAGTAACAGATTTTGAAGGTGAAACAGAGTATGATGTAAATTGGACTGGACACAAGGAAGGTTGACACAGAGAGAATGGACAACTGCAGATGGTCGACTCAGTAAAGGTTTCAGATGAATTTCTCTTGAACATATGAATGAAACGACCAATGATTTGGAAGCATTGACTCAGAGACAACGCAGGGTAAGACCTTGTAGGAGAGACAAATGGATTTCCCAAACCATCTTCAAATAATGAATAGGGGGGTGTCATGTTCAAGAGTGACATTTACTGCCAATTAATATGAATACAAGAACACATCCCTTTCCCAAATTTTCCCCCACCGTTTCTGGCGAGTACCTCTTTATTTTTACACAAGCTTGAGGAGGATAACATATGCTTGCTGATATAAGCTCATCCTTTGGATAAGTCCTTCGGAGTATGTTTAACAAACCCTAGGAAGGAGTGGTTTGGTCCCATTACGGGTCTGTCGATGTTTGTTTAACGAGTCCAAAGATAGAAAACTCGAAGGTTTTTCATGATTATAGAGTCTGGAAAAACACTTAAAAGAGAACTCTCTCAGTTCCTTCTTCGTAAAATAGTCTGATGAGACCGAAAAAGAGATAAATTATTGCCCAATAGATGTTTTCTTCAAACACTTTAACGAGAGTGAAAATAGCAAGGTCGCTCGACAATCTTTTCATGTTTAGAGAGTCTGAAAAAATCTTAAAGAAGACTCCATGGGGGTTCCTTTTTCGTATAACCTTGTTGAGCCCGAAAAAGTGATAAAAGTGTTCTTGATTGTGTTCTCATGTATTTTTGAGCATGACAACGAACAAAGACCAAGATCGAGGTTTTGTACAAAAACCATAAAAAACAATCAAAACATGCGATGAAGAAGAAAAAATATCTGCATCCCTGTGCATGAACATCGAAGTCGTTACGCCTACAAAAGTTGTACTCAAAAGGGCATTAGGCATTAGGTTTTAATAAATAAACAATTATAAAATCCAATAACAAATGGTAAAAGTAAATATATAGGGGTAAAAGTTCTTTTTACCATAACCATTTTAACTTTACCAATATTTGAGTCCAAACCCCCTCTTTTGCCCTTAAATTTTGGCGCTTGATTGCGGGAGTTACAAGCATCCATTCGATGAACTGTCTCCAGCAGTGAGGTAAGCTCCTTGTCCTCTACCTTTTCATGGTTTGATTTTTCATTTTCATTGGCAAAAAACATAGTTTTGAGTTTATTTTGGGGGTTAAAGTTGCACTCATCCATTCTCGCAGGCCAGCCACACAGGACCTGCGAGAATGCCTCATTCTCATAGGTGACCCCAAAGGCACCTGCAAGAACCTCGCACTATGCCTAAAGGGCACTTGCAAGAACCGCAAAGTGGAAAATGTTTTTAAATTTTTGCTCAATGAAAAGATACCAAGTGTTGAATAGAGTTATTAAATTTCTTCTTATGCTTCTTATGCAGGTATTTGGCCATCACCATGGTTCTGGAATGGCGTGAAAGAGAGCACGAAGAAGATGATGCCATTGTCAGAAATCATCCATCCACCATTGCCACTTTACGAGACTATGGTCTTCTAAAATTCTTTTGTATCCTAGGCATGAGGGCCCAAGTCAGGTTATTGGAGTACCTTGTGCATATGTGGGATCCCGACCAGTAAGTATTCCATGTAGGGGTCCATACATTGTCCTTGGATATCGAGGACATTTACTTCTTAACGGGACTATCATGGCGTGGGTACCATGTGAGCCTGACTGGTAGCAGAGGTGGTGGGTTTCCCATGAGTGAGTACTACTACTTGCACTATGTTCCAGAGGCAGAGAGGAGCAAAGGGAAAGTAGCCATTTGGGGAGTGCAGGATTTGACCCTCCGCACTATTTTTTTCACCATTTCTCATATGGCTGGGAGCACTCCTCCTCACATGGCTCTCTAGAGATACTTTCAGTATGCCATAGAGTGTACTGAGCCTCAGGTTTTTAACTGGGCAGACACAATGCTTCGTAGCATGAAGAGGTAGTTGACCAAATGCAGGCGAGGTAACCTGAAGAAATTTGGGTACGGGTCTTTGTTGGTGTCCTTCTTCCTTGAGAGGGTTCCCTTGTTAAGGTTGTAGGTTGAGTGGGTTTTACCGGCTCCAACAGATCCAAGAATGTTGAGGTGGTGTCAGCTCATGGCTCGACACGTAGTTGGACCAATAATCAAATATAATGATGCCTTCTTCGACTGGTTGCAACCACAGATGTTGATGGTCGATGATTATGCCTATGCCGGGTTGGATTTCTGAGGATATCTAGACTTGGTTTTGCCCAAGGGTGCTCAGTGGGGGGATCTTGGTAAGAAGTACACATTTTTCTTTTTTTAATGTTTTTGTGAATTTTATCATATGCAAATGTTTTTTTAATGTTCATCCAAGGTCTAAATACAAAATTATTTTTTATGACACAGACGTGGGACCTTACCGACCTCCTGGTACTTCTCCTATTCAGCGATGAGGAGAGGTGGCGCCAGTGCCACGATGGGACACCGAAGATTATGAAGCGGTGGAACAAAACCTAGAGGGTTTGATAGCAAACATTCCAGACATGCCCCTTGGAGAGGTTCCACGACGTTATCAACGTCATCCAGTAGGAGTCTCAGAGTCCATTGGCCGACTACTTCATAGGGTTGCCATGGCAGTCATGTGTTACCGTGAACGTCATCCATGACATCACTTTGTAGAAGCTATAAGCTTCATATTTTGAAATTTTGGTCCTTGGACAAAACTTTTTTGTAAAAACTCTTTTGATCGTTACATATACATACGGCTTCTACCAGTTTATCTTGTGTTGTGTGAACATTGATGTGATTGATTTATAAATGACCCAAATATCTTTCTAATACATAGTTAGCTAATGCATCAATTAATGTATTTAGACGTCTAGGAATATGTTGATATTCAATATAATCAAAATAACATTCCAAGAGGCGAATTCGCAAATACACCCATATCAAAGTAGGACTTCGAATAGTATAAACATTACTTATCTGTAGTACTATGAGCTACGAATCAAGTCGCACAACCAAATGACGGATTCCAAGTGAGATAGCATCAATCAACAATTCAATATTGGTGCTATACTCTGCAATATTGTTGGTCGCACGGTCGAGACACACACCTCGTAAGGAGATAAGTTTGTTTGTAGGGGCGTAAATTTCCCATGCAATGGAAGCAAGGTTCTGAGTACTACGGCTAGCGCCATCAGCGAAGCCAATGTAGGGTAGCGAAGACTCCGAAATCTAAAAATCAAACACAATGTCACATAAGAGCAAAGACCAAATAATGACAAAAGCAAGCTACAGTAACACACAAGAAGTATGATACAATAAAAATACAGGTACTTATGCATAGGTGATCTTATGCATAGTACTTCTTCAAGTACAACCTATTTCTGGGTTCACTCAAAGGGATACCATTGTAATCTACTAACTCATAAGCCCCTTTTTCCAAAACTCATCTAACGATATAAGGACCTCACCACATGGCTTCGAATTTTCCATCTCCTAGCATATATCGATCTTTTTCATAGAGGAGAATGAGATCTCCTTCAGAGAAAACATGAGCCCTGACATGTTTTTCATATTGGGCCTTGACACATTTTTTCTGAGCTTCTATGACTAGGGTAGCATCGCATCGAGTTTCATCTAATCGCATAAGATACAATAGATGTTCTTCCTTAGCAGAAGTGTTTGGTAGGAGTTCAACAGCTAGTTTTAAAGAGGGTATCTCACATTCAATTAGGAGAATGGATTCCAAACCATAGACTAACCGGAAAGGTGTAAACCCAGTAGCGGACTTGACGGATGTCCAGTAAGCCCACAATGTTGAAAACAACATTGTGTGCCAACTTGTTTTGTGAATCCCTATTATTCTTCGGAGCATAGTTATGAGAACTTTGTTAATTGCTTTGACTTGGCTGTTGGCTTGTGGGTAATAGGGCGTTGAGTTTTCATGGTGAAGACCCAACTTTTCAGTAAGTTCGGACATCATGAATTTTTGAAAGTGGCTACCGTGATCAGTGATGATAGCTTGGGGAACACCAAAACGAGCTATGATGTGATTAAAAATGAATAATGTTGCAGTCTTTCCAGTGTTGTCAAATGTTGGCATCGCCTCGGCCCATTTTGTAAAGTAATCTATGGCTACAATAATGTATCCATGCCGCCCGGTCGAGTGGGGGTGACATGTCATGAAATCGATGCCCCATTTTGCAAGGGACCAATGGAGACCACAGGGTGAAGAGGAGCGGGATGTGATCGTATCTTATGATTATAGGTCTGGCAAGCATGGCATTTTTGAACAGTGATTATGCAGTTGTTAATAAAGAAGGCCAAAAATACCATGCTCGTAAGATCTTCTGGGTAGTAGTATACCCAGAAATATGACCACCACAAGCTCCAGAATGGTAGTCATTCAGAGATTTCTTAGCTTCGTCGAACGTTAGGCAGTGTTGAAAAACTTAGTCAATCCCCCAACGATAAAGAGTATCCCCGAGGATAATATATTGACGGGCTTGGTAGCGTATTCGACGTCAGTCGGTACTATACAAAGTTGGCCAGAAATTCTAGGTTTGGAGATATATGATGATATCGCCATACCAAAGATCATCAGAGCTAATGAGGAAAAGGGATTCATCAAGTAATGAATCGACTGCTACAGTTTCCGTTTCATAATAGGGAAAGTCGCATATCAACTCAACAAACACTAAGGACTTCTTAGAATTGGCTCGTTCGAATTCTAAGTCAAACTCCTAGAGTATCATGATCCATTTGGAGTATTTTCCCCCTAGCAATTGACGTGTGAAAATTTGTTGCATAGGGTTGCAGTTAGAAATCATTGTAGTCTTGCAAGAGAGGATATAGTGTTGGAAGCGTTGGATGGCTTGGACAGCTACCAAGGCCAGTTTTTCGACATGTAAATACTTGGTTTCGGTAGGAGTTAGACTTTGACTCAAGTAATAAATAACATGTTCATTGTTAGCATCATCCTCTTGGACGAGAACCATACCAATGGTGTAATCCGAGGCAGCAAGGTAGAGGAAATAATCGCGACTGTAATTGGGGGGAAAGAGAATCAGAGCACATGTTAGGGACAATTTCAAAGCTTCGAAAGATTTGTTTGCGATGGTATCCCATACGAACTCAGATCCCTTTTTTAGGAGCCGCATAAATCCACGAGTTATCTCGGCATAATTTGGGATAAAATGATGAAGAAGGTTTGCTTTCCTCTGCAAACTTTGTAACTAGTGAAGTGTAAAAGGAGGAGGGAGATTAAGGATTGCCTCAACCTTTAAAGGATCTACCCTGATCCCTT
>JASDQU010586109.1:94126-104249 GCA_032191745.1 Picea mariana | reverse complement strand
ATACCAAGGAGACATTTTCATTTTGAATCATCTTGTACTTGAACATTTAAGTGGGGTAAAAGGAGGTTGCCCCCTCGAAGAGGCTTATTATCTGAAATTATCTCTTTTTCAAGGCGTTGAGTACTTTTCCTGAGGTTTTTATATGCTATATTGATGTTTGGTTCTTAACAATATATCGGTGAAGGAAACCCAACATAGCATATTGCGCAGTGTGAAGACCAATGGAATGCAGTTCCCAAGGAGGAATGGATGCAGAGGTTCATTCATACTCTCGTGATCATAGCAATAAATCTGGTAATTAGAGATGGAAGTGCACAAAGACACATCAGAGTGGAGTTACATAAGTCAAAGGCTCAAGGAAACATTCACATTTCAGCATAAGTCACCCTCTATATATACAACATTTTAGGAAATCAAACACAAAATATTCAATGAAGAAGAACAAATGGAAGTAAGATCGATATGTAATGAAGAAGAATAGACATAAGTAATATCGATATGTAGCACACATAATGCTACTATGAAAATCCATAAATTAATCAAATGTTATAATGTGACGCAAGAGAAGTAGGACGACGAAGATCCAAAAATGTTCAAATACAAGAAACAGAGGGAGAACGCCTAGTAAAGGGCCCATAGATGGACTCTACAACATACGTGCAACTATTCAAGACACACAAAGTTAACATTGGAATAGAGGAAAATCCAAAGTTGGCATAGATAGGAGACTACTAATACAATGAAACCGTAGAAAAAATAGTCGAATTACTCTGCGAGTACCAGGACTTATTCCCAAGCAATTTCTCATAAATGAAGGGTATAGTTGGTGAGCTAGGAAAAATGAAAATTCATCTTAATCCTGATGCTAAACCGGTATGACAATGATCGTATTGACTGAACCCACGATATAAAGAAAACATTAAGGAAGAATTGGACTACATGCTAAAAGCTTGAGTTATAGAATCAGTCGAAGAATCTGAATGGATAAGTCCTATGGTCATATAGGATAAGAAAACAAGGAGAATCATAATCTGTGTTGACTTTAGAAATTTAAATGATGTATGCCTACACGACTTGTTCCCAACTCCATTTAAAGACGAGGAACTGGAGAATGTAGGCGGACAAGAAGCATACTCATTCAAAGATGGTTTCTTAGTCTATCACCAAATCAAAATTGCATAGGAGGACCGACATAATACAACATTCACAAAATAATGGGGAAGTTTCCAAAAATATTGTTCACATTAAAGGATGCACTGATGATATTCTCCAAGGTAGTTGTCGCAATGTTTAAGGAGTTCATTCGTAAATTCCTTGAGGTATATTTGGGTGACTGAAATGTCTTCAACCCACTACGAGACCACGTGGAATTATTGAGATTAATGTTGACAAATGTAGACAACATCAAATATCATTGAATCTAAATAAATGTATTTTTTGCGCATCTTTCAGAATACTACTAGGACATGTAGTATGTAAACAAGGATTAATAGTGGACCCGACAAAGATTGCAGTAATTTTGGAACTACAACCACCCACATCAGTAAAACAACTACACATGACATTGGGCCACACATGTTATTACAATAAATTCATTAAAGGATACACACAAATCACAACACCAATAGAAAAATTGTTGAAAAAGGAAGTGAATTTTCAGTGGAATGACGACTTTCAGAAAGGACTGGACACCCTAAAACACAAACTAGTAACTGCACCAATCCTGATATTCCTATATTGGACTAAGGAGTTTCATGTACATGTATATGCCTCATCTATAGCACTAGGAGCAATATTATCATAGCCAGGCGAAGGGGACATCGATCACCACATTGTGTTTGCTAGCAAGAAAATTTCAACAACGGAGAAAAACTATACCACCAAAGAACATGAGGGGTTGGCCATGGTCTACACACTACAAAAGTTCAGACACTACCTTCTAGGTTCACACTTCAAGATGTACAAAGATCATTCTACATTGAGATATCTGGTCAACAAGCTAGTGTTGGGGGAAAGGATTTGCAGGTGGCTCCTATTGTTCCAAGAGTACGACTTCGAAGTAGTAGTAAATCTAGGTAAACTTAATGCAGGGCTAGACCATATGTCACTCATAATTTCAAGGGAAGACGTAGGAAACTTGGACAATATCCTGCCAGACGCACAATTATTCTCCATTAAAATGGTCGATGATTACTTTATAGATATTGTAAAATTCCTAAGTACAGGAATGCCCCCCTAAGACATGAAGGTCACACAGAAGAAGCAATTGGTAGGAAAAGATGCAGACTATCAACTCATTGCATGAATCTTATATAAACTAGGCACATATGGAGTGCTACGATGTTGTGTAGTCAAACATGAAAGACTGACTATATTGGTAGAAGCGCATAGAGGGATAATGTGATAAAATTGGGTGGGGAAATACACTGGGCATAAGGTCTTATGCACAGGATTATGGTGGCCTACACTCCACAAGGATACAAAGGAATATTGTCGGACATGTGATGTTTATCAAAGGGTCAGAAAACGCTCCAAAAGGGATGAGATGGCATTGAACCCACATGTTACACTAAAAGTTTTTTATAAGTGGGCTATAAACATTATTGGAACAATCAACATGCCATTAAGAATATCATGGGCTAGGTACATCATTACAATAACAAAGTATCTAACTTGATTGGCAGAAGCCACACCAGTTATAGATTGCAACCCATAAATGGAAACACACTTTTTTTTCTTCGAAAGCATAGTAGCTTGATTTGGATGTCCTCGAACATTAATGAGTGTTCAAGGGAAATACTTCATCAATAAAACTATAGCAGCCTTGAATGAATAATTCCAAATACACCACTAGAAGAGCACGCTATACGATGCACATGCGAATGACATAGTGGAAGCGTTCAATAAATTCCTAGAGAATAGCATGACAAAAGTTTGCAACATTGGAAGAGATGAATGGGAATTAAGAATCCCTATGGTATTATGGGAATATAGGACAACCAAAAAAAATATAATGGGACAAACATCGTTTAGGTTGGTATACAGATAGGAGGCAGTAATGCCAATGTGATTTATTTTACCAAGCCTATGCGTCGCAACGATTAGAGATTTTTCGGATACATGGACAATACATGAATGACTATTACAACTGGCACAACTGGAGGAGGATAGATTTGCATCAGGGTTCCATCAACAAGTATAGAAGGAAAGGGAAAAATCCTGGCATGATTGACATATTAAGTCGAAAAAATTCCAAGTAGGCGACTTGGTACTACTATATGATAGAAAGTTTTTGCAGCTCCTGGGGAAGTTCCACATGCACTGGTTAGGACCATATGTGATCCAGTAGATGAAAGAGGCATGGGCTGCGCAATTGGAAACACTTAATGGAGTAGCAATGAAAGGAAGAGTGAAATATAGTTGGCTAAAAATATATTAAGAGGGTCGACAAGATGCACAATAGGAAGAACCGCATGGGTAAAAAAAAGAACGTGCACATACAAAGTGAAAATGGAAACTGCACATGCAAGGGAAACTGTGCCAGCTAGGGAAAACCGACACAAAAATGAGCAAGTATGCATTAGTAATGACACCCTACCGCACAGCATGATAGTTTTCAAGTACGAAAAAGAAGGAAATGATAGGTACATAACCATAAATCAACAATTACCACAAAGCATATAGTCCCCAAAAGGCCCAACCATAAAGCTACCATAAAGACATGGAGTAAAAGAAAAATGTCATCGATACATGTGACTGAGTGGAAATTCATGACAGAAATTTGCTAATGTATTTGGCGGCGAGACATGCAGGAAGGTGCAGAGGTCAGTACACAACTGGAAAAACAAGGCTTAATATATGTCAGGATTGACAAACATGGTTCATTGTTACTTAGAAATTCCAAGGAGAACCGAGAGCATAAAGCTAGAGCTAAACATAGAGCAATAATAACTACTAGATCCAAGATAAATACATAGATGGTGCCACCCAGATCCATAGGGGCATCAACCGTGGTACCAAGAAGGAGACGTAACAAACTTCTCGCAACAGAACCAAAGATTGAGGAAACCCCGACACATCCTCATCAAATCCGCCGAGGTTTCCTCGTTATTACATACCATCGAGGAAGGATGACACCCCGCCATTCACACTGCAGAAGAATCCATATTATATGATGTTAACATCATACATTCCAGAGGTAGTCATCATCGATGAAGACATGATGAGGAAAGTACCTTAGTTGAAATATGCAAATCACAACATTATCGACATGGCGAAGTTCCCTGAACTTGCACCCATGAATACCTGGAAATCAAAATAGATCCACATACACAGTAGAGCGTACCAACAAGGTCTGGGCTAGAGGATTGGAGCACACATGCCTCCTTAACTTATTTGACATACCCCACTTTAGTCGCAACAATGAAATCAATGCTTGCATCAAAATCCTCCTATATTGTGTACATGGGGGTACATGTCGCTAGATAGGCCGATTTTGATTGATACAGACCTTATAACATGAATCACTAGAGTTCCCACCTAGGGGAAAGACCATACAACGCTATTTGCAGATAATACAATAGAACAAGTACAAGCAGAGGCTATGCGAAAAAATTTCCACACGGTGAGAGGGATGAGCATGTTGGATGTGCCAACGATATGCGACCTTGCAATTCAAATTTAAATACAAATTATAGCTTGCAAACTGCTACATAAATGCAGGAAATATCAAGTTCCAGGATGGGTAATAACGTGTGCAGAGAAATGTGTTGAGGGCACTACAATGAGTTGGGTCCCATTCTTACTAAACTAGTTCCTAATGGACTGTGCTGAAACTTAAGACAAGGGGATGGAGTTTCACTACCCCTAGCTCCTGATCTTGATTTCCTTCATAGCATGGGAAGAGCTGGAGGATGTGTAGTTTCTAGGGTTGAGGGGGAAGCCGTGTGTAGCAAAAAAATACCATAACTTTTGGTTCTCAACAAATAAAGGAAGGTAGATGGTCAACAACATATAATTCTTTTTCTATAGTGAAAGAATTCGACAGAGTATCCATAGTGCACCACACATATTTCCGCAATTAGTGGAAGCATACGACATAGTCATGAAATTTCACGCAGAGAGAAACCACATGTACATCAAAGCCAATAAGGACCCCAAGAAAAAATGGGTCTAAATGAAGTATAATATAACCAAGGAAGACATCGAACTATTCATGCAATATTGGGTACCAGACTGGAAAATACCAGCAGAAGGGGACACAACTGCGCAAGGGGGGAGCGTTGAAGCAACACATCACACAGATGTAGAAATGAACCCTCCAGGAAATGGCCTTGGGGGTAACGATCAAGGTAATGATACATAGGATGCAACCGAAATAGGGCCAACTAAGGCACATAAAATAGGAAGGAAATGATCAGACGAAAGCACATGATCAACTGCACGGAAGAAGTAGAAGCCTCAAAAGCCTCAAATTGTGTATACCCTAACAGATGATGACATGGATAGAATTGGATACAGACTAAGGGACATTGTGGAAGAAGTCCTTGAAGAGATGACAAAAAAACAAGAAACACTACAAACAAAAGTACAGGATCAATGCTCGAGGCTGCAACAATTACTAGAGACAGACTGATTGGCATTGATGCCAAGAGAAGGAAAAACCCAACAAGGAATAGCAGGGGAACCACAAATGGGGGTATCAGACCGCAGAGTACTCAAACTCCCAGTACATATAGTCGTGCTACCAGACCCCGAAGTACAGAAAAAGCTATAGGCACTAATTCACATGGACGTAGTCATATCCCAGATGAGTATTGAAGTATTACAAAGATTACATACATGAATTATGCCTTCACATGGATATTGCAGACATAGAAATAGAAAAGGTGGAAGCCGAGAAAGAGGAACTATTGAGAAAATACAACATTGCGCTACATGATGAGTGCATAGTAGAACAATGAGTAGAACTCGCAGAAAAGGAAAAAATAAAAGCATACAACGAGGCAGAGGAAGCTACGAGGGAGAAGCTTGAAGAAGAAGAGAAGGCCAAGAAAGCCACATAAGTAAATATTGAAGCTACGAGGGAAAAGAATGAAGAAGAGGAAAAATCCAAAGAAATAAGGAAGGAAAAGGAGGAAGCCGATAAATTGGCGCAAAAGGTTCAAGCAGTGGTACAACAATTATATAAAGAAGTACCAGAAGTAAGAATGGTGGTAAAAGCCACAATAGAAGAACAAGTAGGAAATATTAACAAGGCTATATAGGGCCTTCACAAGAAGATCACAACATTGGAAGGGAGCACAACAACAGGGACACTGCCGGAAGAAAGAGCACAAAGGGAAAGGATTTCACAGACAATGGTGGCGAAGATTAAAACTTTGGAACATGAGTGTATAAAGATATGCGATGAAGGCACATGCATGTGGATAGAGATGACGAACACCCTAGAGATACAAGCACTGGACAAGCAAATAAGAGTTGCGCGTGAACAAACGATTAATGCCACAGAGTGCGCAAATATCTTCCCACCAACCGAAAGAATGAAAACATGCCGATGAACAAGAAACTACATCTGGTAGTGGAACAAATGAAGGAAGAGTAGCGAAAGGTTACACAGGAGTTGTGACCGCAACAGGATGAGGCAGTTGGGTTACTAGAGATACTAGCTATCGTGCAAACTAGCACACCATTAGCAACATAAGACACCGAGGCCAAACTAAATAGTCTGACACTGCAAACAGTGGAATAAATTGTGAACACGGAGGCCGAATTCACAACAATAGTAAAAACAACAAAAGAGAGCCTCTAGAAATTCATTGAGGCATGGAAGAATGTGACACAACAAACCTAAGTGGCTCGCGACGAGCCATAGGTGAGTGTTGGGGGCCTGTTGGGTAGGAAGGTTGGACAGAGAACAATGAGAAGAAGTGGAGCATAGAGAAAAGGCATAGGATCAATAAGATACATAAGATCAAGAAGGAAGAGAGAAGAAAGAGAATAAGATGGGGGACATGAAGGAACAAGGTCCCATAAAATCATGGAAAACCAGTCAAGAATGAGCTGTATCCAACTCAGAATGAGTTGTCACCATCTGAGCATGAGTGGGAACCAACTCATTATTAGCTGGAAAAAAATGAGGTAAAAAGAGAAATATAGTTCATAACTGAGAGAGATTCAGAGAGCAGTAGCAGAGAATTTCAAGGAAGAACAATAGAGTAGAAACAAAAGTTGAGTGTAATTGTTGTGATTGTAGGATATTCTGTGTAAAGAATCCATGAATGTAAACAATGGAAGTTGTATTGAACATCTATTGTAGTGCAACACGCACCAAAATACCTTAACTATAATAAATAATCCAATACTTGTGGACGTAAGCCAAGAAGGGGTGAACCATGGTAACTCTTTGTCGAATCATGCTATGGAATGGTTATTCATGTTTGTCCTTTGGTAATTTATGTCCATTTGATGTTAATCTCTTCTTTTAATATGACGAATGCTTATCTTTACTAATAATATAGATAGATTCATTGATAGTAATGCTAATTCTATGTTTAAATGCTAATTGATAAGAATATGAACTAATATTCATAAATAAGTAAGTAACGATGTCATATTAATTAGGATCTAGTGTGCGAGAAGATCTATTAGATATGAAAGAGCATGTCTCCATTAGTTCCCTCAGCGCTACAAAATCTTGGTTCCTGTAGTCCCCATAAAGATACCTCGGGTGAGACTTCACCTGCTCACAGGTGATGCCGAAAGGGATTATATTTGTAGGGTTTTTTTGGACAACTTACTCTGAACCTAGGGTCTTGAGCCTTACCGCATGCGTGCACCAATAGTCCACTTGCTTATGTTGCATAGAGAAGCTCTGTGCGGAGGCCATGGTTATGTCTGTGACCTTCCATTCACTTTGAGAGAAAATCATGAAGAGGATAAATTTCCCAGCATGGGAGATGACCTTTCTGCACTACTTAGCTAAGACCAAAGAAATTTTCGTAGGTGGAGCTACCTATGGTATCCTATACAATTGTCTGTCCAAAGTAACAAGGACACTATGAGGTCTAGAATCATATACAATATGAAGTTTCCACATATATGGACGACCTAAAATAATATCACAAAATTCAAGTGGGAAAACATCACATAATAACTCATCGTTGAAGGGATTGATGCCATAGGGTATGCGACATTGTTGGCTAACGTAAATATCTCATCCTTGGTTGAGCCACCTAATATTGTATGGCTGTGTATTATGTGCTATTAGAAACTCCAACTGCTTGATGTCCTCTTTTGATATTAGGTTCTTTTGGCTTCCACTGTCAACAATGAAATGCAATGGAGCACCCTTCACTCACATTTGCGAGTGAAAAATGTTCTCACCTTCCTTGGTGGTACAAATGTGGCATTGGCTTCTGGATCAATGATTCAATTCCCCTTGTCTGGTGATGAATCAGATTTCGAGCCTAGATTTGACTCTGAGGCTTTCAACTCGGCCACCAATGACTTCTTTGAGCAACATTCATCAGTGTCGTGCCAGAGGATCTTATGGAACTCTCACCACTTCCCAATGTCTTTATTCATCTTCCCATTACCCTTCTTTGCTTGCAAATTAGACTAGTTATCTTGAGGTTGTTCATCCTTGATTTTTCCTTTGTTTTGTGGGATAGGGATGCCTTTGCCTTGCTTCTGTTATGATGCATTCATAGATCCAAACTCCCTCTTATTCCTTTGCTTAATTTTTTTCTCAATTTCAACAACATATCGATACGTGGCTCCTAGTGATGATATGTCCAAAAATTCCATTTCTATTTGGATGTATCTATGTAGACCCCACAATATTTTAGAACTAGATGTCGCTCAAAGTCTTGGATAACCAACTTGGTGCATAAGGTATGGAAGGTATTTGTGAACTCTGACACTGTTTGGTCCCTCTCCTGACATAGTGTGGTCCATCTCATGTATTGGTTATCATAGTTTCCAACATGGTAATATTGTTCCTTAACGACATCCATAAAAGAGTCCCAAGTGGGTTTGACCCCAAACATTCCAGATTCCTCTATGGAATTTTTCTCACAGTAATTATCCCACTAATTTTTGACATAGGGGACAACCTTAAGGAGCACAAAGGTGATCTTTTCCCTATCATAGAAATTGTGGACAAAGAAATAACTTGTACCTTGAAGGGGGAAATACCTCCAAAGTGGCCGCTTGATGAAGACGCGTTTGTTGTTGTCGACAACTGTTAAAGGATTTGGGAAAAATTATCCATCATCTCGTCCCTTTGTCATGTGAGGGCTTCCTCAAGGAACAACTTAATAGGATATATTTCTCCCTCATCTCTCTTTTATTATGAAATGGGAGTCCGTCGAGGTCAAAGAGGATGGTATTTCAAAGGCTTAAGTAGTTTGAGTCTCAACTCCTTATATCCCGACCGCATTGGGGACATGCATAGAGAAATAGATAAAGAACATACCATTTTTTTCCCATTGATTTGGATTTATGAGGGAGCGTAATGAAACACAGAAATATGACAAAAACACAAAGACACAACAATACTCAATTTCTATTAATGAATTAAATACATAGGACTTGTACAAATACTAAGTGAAATGAACTCGCTAGAATAGTGACAACTTATCTTTGAGAAGCGATGTGATGGCCATGTGCATTTGCAAGAAGTGATTACAATGAGGCCAAAAGGAATTTTAACATAAATAATCAATGAGAAAACCATAAAAATCCAAAAAACATAACCCTAGAAGATGAAACACCAAAATGTTTATGGGACCCTATGTGGTTAGTTGACACGTCAACTTCCCAGGGGCATAAATTTTGTGTACGATATCCTTTTGGGGTGCTCAGTATCCCGTCATAAAGGTTTATTAGAGAAGTAGACATTCCAAACAATCTAGTACAAGACTTTGGCTATCTACTGGGTGTTTCCATGCCACAAAAATGTCATTTAGGGCCTTAAAATGACCTCGAAAGTTCAGGATTTGAAAAAACCCTAGAAAACTACCAAGATGGAAACCGTGTTTTGAGCTAGTGGAATAGGTGGGTGTCCACCAATGTCCACCTGGATAATAGGGAGATTATCCATGCAAAGTAACATAATGGG
>JASDQU010586109.1:61919-71963 GCA_032191745.1 Picea mariana | reverse complement strand
CCTCTTCCGTGTTACAGATTACACATTCAAATGTTTCAAACGATACAATTTGACTGTTGGGGCCTCACGTCTTTTGGGGAGACCTTGTCAGCCTATTTTGGATCCTTGTGTTGACGGGTTCATGAAATCTCCAATTCTTAGTCACTATTTCGGGTTGGCGCATTCAAACTTTGCTGCTTCTTGTTCCGTGATATATATATATTGCACTCAAAATTTACGTGATTTACAATTCCATTGTGGACTCCTTAGTCCTTTTCCCTTTTATCGCTTTGTGGTTATATACTTAGTCACTTTTCTATGATTGTGGGTTCCAGCATTGGTGGGATGACATATTTTCATCTCCATCTATATCCTCACATGATGAATCCAACTGACTGCTCTTCCTTTCCATACTTAGCCAATTTTATGGCCGTGGTTGTCAGGTTGGCGCTTTCGAACTCTGCTACTTCTTGTTCTGTGATATACATATTGCAGTCAAAATTACCATGATTTACAGTTCCACTGCGGACTCCTTAGTCCTTTTTTCCTTTTCTTCTTCCCATGTATTATCAATTTGTGGTTATATACTTAGTCACTTTTCTATGATCACGGGTTCCAGCGTTGGCAGGCTGACATATCTTCATCTCCATCTATATCCTCACATGACGAATCCAACCGACCACTATTCCTTTCCATACTTATCCAATTTTATGGCCGCGGTTGCCAGGTTGGAGCTTTTGAACTCTGCTACTTGTTGTTCCCTGCTATACATCGTGCACTCAAAACTTCTGTGATCTACAATTCCACCGCAGACTCCTCGAACTCGCAAGATTCACTCTACCATGGCTCACAAATGTTTCAAAGTATTTGTCGCTACCTTACATCCCCAGTAACTTCCTGTCCTTCCTGATATACATTAGTTGTGCTCTTACTAGTGATATACAAATCGACCTCTAGACTGTCCTATCATACCCTTTTCGGTGTTACGCGTATTGCACTCAAAAAGTTCTAAGACATACAATTTGACCCTCGTGCCCTCACCTCCAACAGTTGTACCTTGTAACACTGTTTTGAAGTTGCTTTTTCCCGTACTGACGACCTCCGTACTTTCTTAGTATGCAATTAGAAACCATTCATGGTAACAACTGACGATGCAAGAACCATCAACATTGTCATTAATGAGCGAAACGCTCAAGGAGATCTCCCATTATTACACATTAAACCAAGATCTGCAGAGATTTATATTGTCCCTTCCAATTGTTCATCTCAAACACGCGTCATCGTGTTGGCCCGCTCAATAAATCTACAATGCTTAATCGCTCATTGTCGTATCCGCCATGTTCACATTTCTATGTATGCAATTACTAGTGTATAATATTAAAAACACATGATGCAACAATCGTCCTAATTGTCATTAATGAACGAAAGTCTTGAGGAGATCTCCCATTCACATGCATTGCACCAATATTTGTGCAAGGTTATGTTATCCCTTTGAACTTTTCATTTCATTCATCATAGGGAGAAAACAAATGTTCTTGTAGACTTATGAAAGCAGGTTGACAACAGTTTTGTGGATATACAATAAATATCTCTGGACATCAGGACCAGAACTTCCAGTGGTCCAAGGCATACTTTTACTATTCGTCCCATTCCGCCTAGAATGAAGTGATTTGGACCTATGGAATCACTCGTGCAAGTTGTGTCCCCGAGGTTTTTGACTGTAAGGAGGTGGTCTCTTAGTGTGCCAAAAAATATATTCCAAGCCAAAGAATTATTCCACTGTGTGACCATTCTCCTATTTTTTTGTCACCTCAGGTCTTTCGCAAGATGTTAAAATTGTCGGAGCCAACATTGACGTTCAGGGGACAAGACTGCAAGTAGTTCCTAGAAAAACATGACAACGGGTTGGACATCTTATCCGATTTCCTCGAAGACCCGAAAACAGTTCCTGAAGATATCACAAAGTTGCAGGTAAGTTCCTTTAGAAATCCATTCCAGGAAATTGCTTGGCTGTTTACAAGAATAATGGGATAGGCATCCACGACAAGCATTTCCCATATAATTATTTATATTTTGTACTTCACAGTCAAGGAAAAATTCATTTTCGATTGGGGGAAGCTAATTTCCATTGAGATATGTTCCCAGTTGTCATGATTCAAAGAATCAAATAAATTTTATATGTCATCCTACTTTATTTTTGCAATAGTGCATTGTTGTCCATTTCCAAAGCTTTTTCTATCCAATAAAATAAACTATGGATTCGACCCAGTAACATTCTGGTACTAGGCCCTGTGGAGGCACAAGGCCTCCCATTGTTTTTATGAAGTTTTTAATGGCTTTGTCTCAGTTTTCAAAGATTTATTGTTAGGGAAGGATGCTCCACGAATGTCTGTCCAAGAAACCATGTTTTTGAACAGAAAGGGAACACTTGAACAAAAGGAAAATCACAGTGTACTCATGGTCTTTGGCTCTAAGGAAAATCCTGATTTCCTTCCATGCCACTTCACGGACAAGATGTTTGTTGCAGAAATAGTAAGGCAATACAACCACTGGTTTCATTTTTTCCATGACAAGAAAAAAAATTTGTTTATTCCTCTGCCCTAGAAAGTCAGAGACTTCTTGTGCAGAAACGTCAACAAGATTGACAAATTTGCTAGCCATTTGAAGAAATTGAACCTAACGTATGCTGAAAGGATAAAGGGGTTCAACTCTAATGGGATTTTTCGAGAACATTTACTACTAGTTTTCTTTAACAACTCTTTTATCCATAGACACCTGACCGAAGACAGGGACAATGACGACAACAATCCCATTTCTAGCGATTGTGATGCAGAGACATTGCAAAGTGTGATTGAATTGTACAGATAAGGAAAAGTATTCGATGAGAAGAGTTCCCAGTCCCCCGCTAGCACTCCCAAGAGCACAACATCACAGAGCATCAATTCAATGACCCACCCCAGTAAGAAAGCAACCCAAAAATCTTCGAACAGAGGAGGATATAAGAACCCTCCTCGCATAAAAATTGATAGTTCTCACAAAATTCCACCAACAAAGAAGAGAAAAAACAATGTAGGGAAGGCCGACGAACCCGAAATTGAGAGTAAATAGGTTCAACTTGAAATTGAAACTGAGCACATGCACAAAATTGGGTCATTCGCAGTGGAAATAGATGAGACTGAATTTTTTGATGAATATGAATCCTTCGTATTCCAGAGTGTTATTTTTGACAACCAATCTAAAAGTATGGTCATTAAAAAGAGAGATGTAACAAACATGAAAGGAAAATCTTGCACAGAGATTAACTTTAGGGAAATGAGACCATCCCAAATCTCTATATTTCACCAAGTAACCGATGATGCTCTTCATGATTCTATTGGAGGAATTGAAGCAAAAAATGCCAGATTGAAAGACCGCCTCAACGAATTTGAGCAGGCTTTCATTGCCACCCCAGAATTTGCCAGTCATTTAGAAAAAATTATGCCTGCTACCACTGCAGCCAAGATGAAAGTATCCTCTACCCTTCTTGCATGCTTTAGAGCCCTTGTAGAGAATAACATTAGCAAAAGAATGCAGCTAGTTACTGAATCCTGGGAAACATCGCAAAATTTAGTTTCCTTCCGAAAGAAGGTAAATGATTTTCTCGAACATTTGGAGGTGAATTTAAAAAATCATCAGTGTTTCTGTGAACAGGTGCTGACCCATTTTTCCAACCATGCCGTCAACACATCAGAACTGAACAGAAGACAAGAGAAACTCCCCTCCCCAAAGCAGACAAAAAAAGTAAAAGCATGCTGGCAAAAGAAAGTTAAGAACCTGGAGCTCATTTTCGATTCATGTAAACAAGCCATATCAGAAAATGAATAATTATTCACAAGTCTGATCCAAATAGACTTAGCCGTAAGTACCAACGAGGTTCAATACCCAAACTTAATTCTCAAATCCTTGTCAATAACCAAAGAAGCCTTCCATGAACAACTTGATATTTTAAAGGGGTTGTCTTTCGAAAAGTTTTATGGCATAGTTGAACATCGTCTAGATGATCTCGAGCACTGGGTACTGGACTATGCGACACATAATGAAGAAATTGAACAGAGTCTGCATAATATTTCAATGGATCTAAAAAAATTGGAAAATGACCTTTACGACATAGAAATCCGAGATGAAATCAACATGGCTCCCATGAGAAGCTAAATCGAAGAATGGTTCTAAAAGAGAATGGACAACCTCGTCCAGGAAGGGAAACAACTGGTCGACACGACTCCACTGACCATTGATCGCAGCAACAAAAACACATCAGCTTCATAGTAAGTCTATACTGGCATCTTGTTTTCTTTATCAATCCAGTTTAAGTCTATATTGTCATCTTGTTTTCTTTATCAATCCAGTTATTACCTCTTTAAATAGAAAACTGTAACCAAAGACTCATAACTTCCAATTTCTTCTTTTCAGGTCTTCCTCTCTACATTCGTGCATTTCTTCTTTTGACATTCCTAATTCTTGTACTTATTTCTTTTCATGGTCCGCGAGAGCCCCAATCCCAGTCTATATGGAAAACACATTTAAATTTCCAGAAATATGTAACAAACATTATTAATTTTTGATAAATTTCAAAGAAAACTGATTCGGGAATGCCTTTCCAGGAACCTTTGTTGTTTGTTTCAAAGAAAACTAATTCAGGAATGCTAGATTTTTTTGTGTCCTATTGTATGCTAAATTTATTTTTCTGCAGGAACCTTTGTTGATCTAACAGACGTTATTAATTTCTAATAAAACTAATTTGGGAATGCCTTTGTTGCACAACGTTGTTACTATTCTATTGTATGCTAAATTTATGGTGTCCAGGAACCTATAATTTCATAAATTTCAATTTATTTTGTGTCCAAGAGCCCTTGTTTTAAAGAAAACTAATCTGAGAATACTATATATTTTTTTTTTGTCCACGAACCTATGTAACGGACATTATTACTATTCTATTGTATGCTAAATATTTTGTGTCCAAGAACCTTTTAAATGTTCTTGCATGATGTTGTTACTATTCTATTTTATGCTAAATTACTATTCTATTGTATGCTAAATTTGTGTCCGAACCTTTTAAATGTTGTTACACGGCATTGTTACTATTCTATTGTATGCTAAATTTATGGTGAGCCTTTCTTGCAGGATGTTGTTACTATTCTATTGTATGTTAAATTTATGGTGTCCATGAACCTATAATTTGATAATTTATGGTGTACAGGAGCCCTTGTTTTAAAGAAAACTAATTTGGGAATGCTAAATTTTTTGTGTTTTTGTCCACAAACCCATGTAACAGATGCTATTACTATTCTATTGTATGCTAAATAGTTTTTGACATATTTCAAATAAAACTGTTTTCTTATGTCCTTTTAAATTTATGTTTTCATACATTTTTTATCTTTCACCCATGTATATGACAAATGCATTTAAATTTTTATATGTAACATACTTTTATTTTTTTATATATTTCAAAATTTCCAGTAGTATGTAACACACTTTTATTTTTTTACATATTTCAAATAAAACTGTTTTCTTATCTCCTTTTCAATTTATGTAAAAAATAAATGGTTCTCTGCATGCCAAGCATATACATGTTGCACACAATATTTCCGTGATATACATTTCAAAATTTCTAGTAGTATGTAACAAACTTTTATTTTTTTACATATTTCAAATAAAACTATTTTCTTATCTTGTTTTAAATTTATGTCTTCATACATTTTTATCTTTGACCTGTCTATATGACAAATGAATTTAAATTTCCAATTTTTTTCTTCCACTATGAACAAATTTGTAGTTTGTTATATACTTTCAAAAAAAAAATGCTTCTCTGCATGCCAAGCGTACACATGTTGCACACATGCATTTAAATTTCCAAATTTGTTCTTCCACTGAACAAATTTGTAGTTTGTTATATACTTTCAAAAAATAAATATTGCTCTACATGCCAACCGTCATTTACTTATGCCCCATGTTCCGTGATATACATGTTGCACACAACATTTCCATGATATACATTTTGCATCGAACAGTTTCGTCATTTACAATCCGACCCCATTTTCCACAATTTGCTTTGTAACCTCATTGGTAGGGACCACGCTGCCACACAACCTTGTTTTAGTCATGTTTTCAAAAGTGACAATATTATATTTTACTATTATATTTGGTTCTGAATTTTGACATTATATTTGGTTGTGAATTTTGACATTTTTATTTTTAAGGGATAATGATAGCGAAAATGGTCTGTGTTGAATTGTTTTTGAAATTATGATGATAATAAGAGATAATCACTAATAAGTAAGAAATTTGACGATAATACCTATAAAATTATTTGAATTTTATAATTCCTTTGGCATGGTCAATAAAAATTATAGTTGTTAAAATTGACATAGTCGACTTTCATTATAATTCTGATGTCTATATAAATCATATTTAATCTTGAATATATAGGGTGGCATTTATGTGATGTTCTTGATGAATTTTATATATTTTTTCATAGTTTCGACAACTGAAACAACGTTTTTCTATCTACTTTCAACATCATTTTTTCCCCTACAAATTAATTTTCTATTTTGTACATATTTGAAATTTTCTTAATGGAAACAATTTGAAAATGAATTTTTAATTATTTGAATATATATTTATATTGTATAATAGTTTTTTAGTAGATTTTGTTGTAAATATAGTTAACATTGCCAATTATATCAAGAGAGGAGATTTTTAGGATTGTTGCTAGGTCAAGGGAGCAACTTAGTGATAGTAAATGTCGATGATCCAGGTGGAAATCAATGGCCACCCACCTATTCCACTAGCTCAAAGAAAGGGTTCCCACCTTGGTAGTTTTTCTACAGTTTTTCGGGTTCTAAATTTCTGGGACCGTTTTGAGGCCTCAAACAATGTTTTTTCAGTGTGGAACAGTCACACTATATACTTATCTAGATCATGATGGAAAAATGTGTATTACTCAAATAGACCTTTCCAACGAGCCATCATTCACCCAAAACAACGATCGCATGCAAAAGTTACGTCCTTGGGAAGTTGACATATTAACTACCCCCATCGAGGCCCACACACCTTTTGGCGTTTCATCTTCTAGGGTCAGGGTTTTGGATTTTCTTTATGTTAAAAAGGCATTTGGAGCCTCATTGTAAACACCATCATATTCTTGTGAATGAGTGTAGTCATCACATATATTCTCAGAGATAAGTTGCCACCATTCTAGCGAGTCATTCACTTTGTAATTTTACAGTTTCTTTACATTTCTCTCATTAATAAAAATTGTGCATTAATGTATTTCTGTGTGTATTGCAACACACACACACACACACACACACACACAAACACACACACACACATTTCATTTTTATATCTCTGCCTTCATTTCGTTCTCAAAATAATCCGGATCAGTGGTCTCAAAGCAGGTTACTCCTTGTTGTTTCTTAGTGCATGTACCTGACGAGGTCAGTGTATAGATAGTTGGGTCTCAAGATAGTTTCTCTTGAGGACAACCACTCTTGCCATCCTGAGCATCCTCACATGGAAGAATAGAAGAGAGATGTAGGAGTATACTATTCTATTAATATATTTCTCGAGGAATCTCTCACGCGACAGAGGGATGAAATGATGGAATCTTTTTCCCAAATCCTTTGACAAATGCTGACAAAAACATACGCATTTTCATCAAGCAACCACTTTGGAAGAGCCACCCCTTTCAAGGTTCAAGTTAATTTTGATATTCCTATGWTTGAAGGTTTTATAGATTGATATTCTTTGGAAAAGTGGTTAAATATGCTAGAAGGTTATTTCTCTGTCCACAATTTTTGCGATAGGGAAAAGATCACCTTTGCGGTCCTTAAGGCTCTCCCCCATGTCAAACATTGGTGGGAAACTTACTGTGAGAAAAAATGCACAGAGGACTTTGGAAAGTTTGAGGATGAACCCACTTGGGATTTTTTTATGGTTGTGGTCAAGGAACAATATTACCCTGTTGGAACCTATGATGACCAATACATGTGATGGACCACACTACATCAATAAAGGGGCCAAACAATGTCGAAGTTCAAAAATATATTCCATATATTGTGCACCAAGTTGGGTATCAAAGACTCCGAGTGACATCTGGTTCTAAAATACTGTGAGGCTCTACACAAGTACATCCAAACTTAAATGGAGTTTTTGGACATCTCATCATTGAGAGTCACTTATCGATATGCTGTCAAAATCGAGCCAAAATTTAAGTAGTAGATTAAGAGGGAATTTGGGTCTAAAAATCCAAAACAACCAAAGTATGGTAAAGGAAACCCTAATTCACATAATTGCCAACCTCAAGACAACCAGTTCAAGCCACATGAAAATACGAGCAACGTGAAGAAGAATAAGGACACTGGGAAGTGGTGCAACTTCCACAAAGCCCTTGGCACAACACTGATGAATGTCGCTCAAAAAACAATTGGTGGATGAGCTCAAAGAAACAAATTTGAGCCCCAATGCAGACTTTGATTATGACAATAAAATGAGACAGATAATTGATGCAGAACCCACTGCTACTTTTGCAAACGCAACAATACAACTAGAATAACCAAAGGATCCTGAGGAGGGGGATCGCCTCTTCCGTTCATAGATGTGGGTGAAGGGGACCCTGATGCATTTTATTGTTGATAGAGGAAGCCAAAATAACCTCATATTATCCTAGGTCATAAATTAGTTGGACTTGCCGACAAAACCACACCCGAAACCATACAACATCGGATGGCTTTGCTAGGGTCGATATCTTCGTATTAGCCAGTAGTGCCACCTATCCTACAACATCAAGCCCTTCAAGGATGATGTATTGTGTGATGTTTTCCCACTGGAATTTTGTGATGTTCTATTAGGCCATACATATATGTGTAAGCATAATGTTGTTTATGAGTCTCGACCCCGTAGCATCATTGTTACTTTGGGGGGTGAGCTCCATAGGATACCAGAGGTAGTTCCAACTACTATCTTGACAAAATAGTGCCACAAAGTAATATCTCATAACAAAAAGTTTATTCTCTTTATGATATGGTAAGAAGGTGAAAAAAAGTACACTACAACCACTGCAACCTCGACCTAATACCTTTCTAGCCATTAGAATTATATTGTAGAAGAGAACACAAATATTGTTGCGTCACCTATGGGGGTGCCTCCACACTTCCCAATTCAACAAAGTCACAACAAATCCCTTCATACTCCTCATATCGCATATTCAATGAAAGATTCACCCCACACTCGAGAAGTTCATGAAGCTAGATCATTTTAATGGATCGAATCCCTCCAACAACAGGCTCATAACAACCTTCAACAAGCTAAGCATGACAACTTCTTCAACAAGGAAAACAACTCACCAAGTTTTAGATTCAACAAAAGCTTCCTCGAGAACTTGACACAATGGATATCATTACTTCCTAAGTGGGAAAGAATGATCCAGGAAGAAATAGGTGGCCACCCACCTATTCCACTGGCTCAAAATAGGGGTTTCCACCTTGGCAGGTTTTCTATAGTTTTTTGGGTCCTAAAATTCTGGGGTCGTTTTAAGGCCCTAAAAAATATTTTTTGGGCGTGGCATAGTCAAACTATAGGATTTATCCAAAGTGATATGTAAAAATGTGTATTCCTTGGATAGGCCTTTCCAATGAGCTATTGTGTGCCCCAAACGAAGATCGTATGCAAAAGTTATGCCCTTGGGAAGTTGATGTATCAACTACCCCCATCTGGGCCCACAAACCTTTTGGCGTTTCATCTTCTAGGGTTAGGGTTTTGGATTTTATTTATCTTAAAAAGGCATTTATAGCCTCATTGTAAACATCATCATCTTCTAGTGAATTAGTGTAGCCATCACATCTCTTCTCAGAGATAATATGCCACCATTCTAGTGAGTCATTTACTCTATAATTTTACAGTTTATGTACATTTCTCTCATTAAAAAAAATTATGCATTACTGTATCTCTGTGTGTATTGAAATATCTTGGTATATTTCATTTTTATATCTCCACCTTCATTTCATTCTCAATATAATCCAGATCAAT
>JASDQU010586109.1:19839-39246 GCA_032191745.1 Picea mariana | reverse complement strand
TAGCAGTTTTTAACTTCCAGAGTCGTTTTGAGGCCCTAAACGACGTTTTTTGGGAAAACGGGGAGCAACATGGAAGTTGCTTCAATGTTGCTCACAACAAAAATTGTATTTCTCGTTTAGACCTTTTCAATGGGCTATAGTGCACCTAAAATGAATATCATATGAAAAAGTTGTGACCCCGGGAAGTTGATGTACTAACTTAGCCAAATGAGGCCCACGTGACTTTTGGCTCTTCATCTCCTACGATTAGGTTTTTGGATGTTTAGGGTTTTTGACATTCCTTTTTATTGTAAAAGGCCTTCATAGCCTCATTGTAACCATCTTCTTGCGAATGCGAGTAGTCGTCACATCTCTTCTGAGAGATAAGCTACCACCATTTTAGCGAGTCTTTCACTCTGTATTTTTACAATCTCTATACATTTATTTTATTAATAGAAATCATGTATTACTATATCTCTGTGTTTATGGTTGCATCTCTGATACATTTACATTATATTATTGGATATCTGTGATATCTTTGTGCATTTCTTTATTATATCTCCGCTCTCATTTCGTGCCAAAAATAATCCAGATCAATTTTTCTCTCAACGATATCCCTTACAACTTCTTCCTTTATTTTCCTTTCCTTCTCCTCAGCAATTACTTGTATTTTTTCCAAAACCTTTGCATATGTAATTGTTATTTTATAAGGTTTCTCAACCACATTTTCTCGTTGTTGATAAGGAAAGAGACCTTCACCTCTGACCTTCCCTTGCAATAATTCCAAGGGGGTCATGCATTTGGGATATTTCTAAATTGAAATGGTAAGCCATAATATTTTCCCCTTCCATCCTAGACTAGGTGGAATTTTTATCCCATAAATTCCTATATACAGAGGATAGGTTGGGCATAATCTCTTTTGGTGTTTTATCAAAAAAGTGTTGAATCCAAGTAAAGATGTTAGGTATCCGATCTCCTGAATGAGAAACCTATTTGGCACATAGGCTGGCAATGTGTGAGGTGCATCTGTGGAACCATAGATCCTGATATATGCATAACATTCCTACAAATACCAATCCCCATTGTTTTCCATCACCTCCAATGCCTCTAGAGATATCCTTGGGCATGGTTTCAGAGAATAAGTTCATATAATGGTGCCAAAAAATTGTCACAAATAAGTGTATATTGGTAATGGTATTTTTCCTTCCATAAATATTTGCAATGGATGTGAAGAGGAGGTTGATTTGGAGTCCAAGACCAACCTAACCCTATTAATGTGTTAGAATCACAAACTAAATCTAACAAATAGGAGGACATGTAGAATTTCGTGAATCCTAAGGAAAAAACAATTTGAGGTCTATCAATGGATTTTGCAAGTGAAATTTAAAGGAAAGAATCCCAGTTGAAAACTTTACCTTCTTTAGTGATTTCATGTCAAATTGGAACCCAACCTAGTTTCACATGAGTTGAATCTTTTTCTCCAAATATTGTGTAGATCAATTGAGCTTCCTAGGTGTAACCTAACCGGAGGTGTGTGGTTAGGAATGGTTTGATGCTTAAATATTTGAAAGTTCCCCATTCTTGATACCAATCAACCAAAATATCATAGCAGTTATCTTCATGCATGAAAGCTTCTAGCCAATCACTAGTGAAGTGAATTTCCACTTTGGATAGTTTTTAATAGGCCTCAAGGTTAGATGAGGCGAAGGATCCAATACATCCTCCCTGACCATTAAGGATTGTTCTTGTGTTGACCTCTATATGTTGAATTAAGTATCCAATAATTTTTTCACAAGGCATCACTAGAGATCTAACTGTTGCAAAGTGGATAAGGGATTTATTTAGATTTTGTGCTATGGAAATATTTGTTTCTTCCCATTCATCTAGGTTTTCATCATTCCTAAGCCCTCCATTTTCAATTAAAAACAATTCATTGTATTCATGAGCTCCACTAAACTCAGTAGTATCTCTGGTAGCCTGGGCAAGAACAAGCAATTTAGTATCTCTGGTAGCCTAGGCTTCCATGACTAGTTGCTTACCTTTTGTCGACTTCTTCCTCCCTGAAGAATCTATAGTGGTGAGGGTATGTTCCCTAGCTGATATTATTTCCTTACGAACTCCATTTGGTACTTCAATTGATCTATATTTGATTCCTCTTGTTATCTTCCCCTTTTCAACAATTTTGTGAAAATATTTGCAGGTTAGTGTAATACAAAATAAGAAATGCACGGTTTACTTGAAAAAACCACGTAAAATGCACAAAACAACCAATCTTATAAAATTAGAATAAGAACCAAATTTTAGGGATGGAAATGTTGATCCTACCTCAAGAAAAGGACATTGTCATATTTCTTTAAAATTTCTTTGGGAAGCACAATTCAAATTCATTTTTTTAACTAGTTGATGTGCAGGGGAAAACAAGAAAATTAAGTTTCATATAGAAAGTGAATTAAGATAAAAGCACATAAAATTTGAATTTGGTGTATGATCAAACTAGATGAAATGTTTAAATGAACATTCCTTTCAAGAAATTGGTAATTCAAACCAAAAGCATCTTGAAATTAAATACCTGGTAGAAGAAATTGATAAACAACTACTCTATCCCAAGTGGTGGCGTTCTTGAATTAAATTGGATTTTGAGCATTATGAAGGAATACTGATTGTATCTTTGATGCATAATTCATTTGAACTAATGAGCTTCACATACAATTTTGAAATTTTAAATCAAAGGACCAAGAATGGGATGCATTTATTTCCAAATTCGAAAGGGCAATGAGTTTGAGTTGTAGCATCGTCGAATAAGGCTGAGATGGGATGCACATTAAAGGGGAATTGATTCAAATTATACATTTTAAGTATCCAATTTAAATTTTAAATAGAAATCATGTGTGTGATATCCTGACATCGAATGAAGCATGTTTTATGGATCAAGCCTATTTGAAAATTGAGGCCTTGTAAAACTACTATTAGGCGAGGGCAGGGTCGATTTTAGAAATATGGGGCTGATAAAACAATTAAGATATGAGTTCGTTGAGGGGTGACCCGAATTGCACATTGGGACCGACTGAGAAATTCATACCTATGAAATGACATTGTTAAAAATAAATAAGGACTTATCCACACTAAGTTAGTGTCGAGAGGACCCAATTTTGGATATCTAGCTCGATCATCAAACAATGTTTGAAGAAGAAAAAGAAAACAAAAACACATCGAACAAGTCCAAAAGCCAACAATGTCAAGAGGGTCCAATTCAAATATTGGAATGGATTTAAAAATCAAGGCAAGGCAACATCAACCAGGTGAGAAGAAGGCATGATTTTGAGATTGGGGTCGATTAAGGAATTGGGCTAGAGATGTTTTTGACTTCTTCGAAATTTTGAAGAAGATAAAATATTTGAAGAGAGAGAAGACATTGATTAGGAGATCAAGATCGATTTCAAAACCGAGACTCGCCCACACCAAAGTTTATGACAGGAGGACCCAATTATGATTCCCAAATTTGGGGTTGACTCAAGTAAGAGAAGTGAAGAAGAGGTCCAATTTCAGGGTCAGGCTCGATTTAGATATCGGGAATGAAAGAGTTTGAACCATAGAAGAAAATAACAGTGAACCAATCTAATTTAATCAATCAAAAGAAAAATAACGAAACAAGGTAATAAATAACTAAGGTTCTCAACATAGTGGAAGAAATCATACACCACTTTATTTAAAAATTTCTAGTTAATTAACGTTATTTTAATAACTCAAATAACTCTAGTAAACTTTATTAAAACATAGCAACCATGACTTAGTAGCCATGTATGCCTTCCAACCAATGAGGAATTTGATTCTATGCTTATATTATTTCTTGTTATCACCATAAGTTTATTATTGCCTCAAGACAATTCTTTTTCCTTTGCAAGTTAATCACATCCTATTACAATTCCTTGTCATATGATTAAGCGATTAAACTCTTTTGCCTCTAGATTTATTCTATTTTGAATGGCCATTTCTTCATGAACCAAGGAAAGGACTACATTCTTTCCCAACTGTTAAAGAAAAAAGAAAATGATGTTGCAACCTCTCTGGTGATATAGAAGAGAAACCACCAACTTCCAAGGTTGAAATGTTATGGATGCATGGTGTATGGCCCCTAGAAGGCAATGCAGGCATATTGAGAGGAAAATTTCAAGAAGGAATGTGAAAGAGAAATAATAAATGCATGGAATTAAAGCAACAACTGTTTCAAGGAAAAGAAACAGTTTTCATGTATTTCCAGCCTCTTCTTGGACACCACCATGTTCTGAATTATTGTCCTGGGAAAAGAAAAAAACAATTGATCTTGGATTGAAATTACCCTGTGATCTAGTTTGTAGAATGAAAATCGCTATATAGATAATGGAGAGACTGTTTACTCTATGCACCATGTAGTAATTCAATGATCGACTTACTGACTTTTCATTATGTTTGTCGGATACCATATTATCACCATTGAATGAAAATAATGGAAAGGCGGTAAACCAATCATTAACATATGATATGAATCATTGTTGGAGGGACAAATTTGCATTGTTATCATAGTAATTTAGCTTAAGGAAGGCAGATCGTTTTATAATGGAGGAAAATTACTTCATAAATTTGTTAGTGTTGGTGTTTTCCAACACATCTAGCTATGTGAGTTGTATTCTTGCGTAGGCTCTGAACTAAACAACTATTATTAGTTATTTGTTGGGTCTCTTCATTCCTATAAATGAAGACCCTCTCATGTATTTTTATTAATTCATATTAATAGATTATTCTCTATTAGTATGAAGATCATTCATGATCTGGGTTGATCCCCAGATCTCTACATGGTGTCAGAGCAGGAGTTTCCTTCCCTGGTTGTTTTCTGAGCAGGTATATATCGATCCTGTTGTTTTCTAATTTGCTCACTTGTGTGTTTTTTTTTTCTTCGCCTCTAGTTTGTGGCCCATTGTCTCAGATATGGGCACGTATGCACAGATCTTGTCCAGGTGTGGGCTTGATTATCTCAAATATGGGATCCTGGCTTTTGTCGATATTCTGCAAGCTTGTTTTTATAGATCCGATCTTATCCGTATTCTAAGCGTGGAGCAAAATTTTGGAGGTTTTTCAAACCCCTCTCAACGTTGAATTTTGCACGTGTTGTCGGTTACAGTTAGACTATATCGTGTTTTGAATCGTCGTCATTTTTATTTACTGCTTGAATCCTAAGGAATGGAGTGAGGAAGGGTTGGAAGATTTCTCTACCTCGAATCGTAGTTTGTTTTCTGTAGATCATTTATCTCATATTTTTTTCTACTTGATCTTTCTTATAGTGTCGAAGTGGGTGCTCATCCCTAGGAGATCATAGTTATCTGAGGAGCTCCAGTTCATGTCTCTCTATAGATCGTCCACCTCTAGACCGCACCTTAGTTTGATATAAAGAGAAAATTGATCTTCTCAAATCATTGTTGTGTTATCCTCCTATCCTCCAAGCAATATCCAGCGCAAACCTTCTTCACATGTGCAACCACCTAGATTATTCTAGATTTGAAGATAGTGTTCACACCACTTGCTTGACCCTTGACACGATGTCTCCTGCTGGGAATCATTTCTAGAATTGTTTCATGTCCACCATTATCGAGTGCATACCGTATTGTAGAAGAGGCATGGCTTTTAGTGGCATTTATAGCATCTTCTTTTTGGGAGAAATTTATAATATTTTCCTCATTGTCATGATCAATTAACAATTGTGGTGCGTTGGGTTGTGTCTTTGATTGCTTTAGGGGAGACCAATTTTTCTCCATATATCTTAAAAGAAGTCTCCATTTTCTTTGTTTGAGGAGTTGCAAAGAGCATTCCACTCTTTCCGATGAGTTGTTGCACACCATAATGATTTGTTTATTTGAGATTATTTTTCTCATCATGATCTCAATGAACATATATTGATTCCTCTATTGTAAATGGATACCTAGCATGGCCTTGTTTGTCGGGACCCGTATCAAGGATTGTTGTCCATGATGGATATTTACGGTACCTCTCGTTTTGCACCTTTGAGTAGTGGATTGTGTGCCACTGGTATAGATAGTTTTAGGAGTGTAACCAAGAATCTGTCTCCATGTACTACATTGTTTCGTAGTCTCTTGGAGCTTGCCACTTTGGAGTGTTTCTTGCTTATGTTGTTTTGCATCTTTGTCGCATTTAACTCATACTCCATACTTTAGTCATCAGTGGTGACATCCATTTCCATCACACTTAATTCAAAATTGTTGGGGGTGTATGCAATGCTTCCTCGGGTGATTTTTTGCTCACCATGTTCGATCAAGATCAAGCGTCCTCAGAGTGAGCCTTCTACACAACACTAATTCCTACATTGACTTGGCGGTTGCAGTAGCTAGTGACCCATGCACTCCTATGAGATGGATTGGCATCCATAGGGACACTCAAAATATGATGTTTTCTCGGTTGCAAATGAGTACCTCGTCAAGCCTTTTGTGTCTGGACTCAATTCTAGAGGATCAAATTATTTTGGGGGTGTGCATTCAGCTCTCATTGCCTTAACAGTTTAGAATGTGCATTGGAGATTGACTCTCTTTTGGAGAGGAGTTTTTATCCTATGGGTTTTTCTCCTTTTCTCTGTTTATGAGAGTTTGTACGTGGGTACGTCACCAGGCCTTGTTCTCGAGACCCATCTTTGTTTTATTTAGTTCTACCTATGTTTCTCTTATGGGGTGGTGTTGGCATTGGTGCTTTCCAACACATCCAACCTGTGTGAGTTGTAAGCTTATGAAGGCTCTCAACTAAATAGTTGTTCTTAGCTATTTGTTGGGTCTCTTCATTCCTAGAAATGAAGACCCTCTCATGTATTTTTATTCATTCAGATTAATAGATGATTCTTTGTTAGTATGAGGCTCATTCACGCTTCGAGTTGATCCTGAGATATCTACATGGTATCAGAGTAGGCGCTTCCTACCCTGCTTGTTTTCTGAGTAGTTGTATACATGTCCTATTGTTTTCTAATTTGCTCAACTGTGTGATTTTTTTTCGTTTCACCTCTGGTTTGTGGCCCATTGTCTCATATATGGGCATGTTTGCACATATCTTGGTCGGGTGTGGGCTCAATTATCTCAAATTTGGGATCCCGACTTTTGTGGATCTTCTGCAAGCTTGTTTTTACAGATCCGATATGATCTGTATTATTTGCATGGAGCTAAATTTTGGAGGTTTTTCAAACCCCTCTCAGCGTTGAATTATGCACGTGTCGCCAATTACAGTTGGCCTATATTGGGTTTAGAATTGCCATCAATTTTATTTACTACTCGAATCCTGAGGAATAGAGTGAGGAAGGGTTGAAATATTTCTCTACCTCGAATCATAATTTGTTTTCTATAGATCGTTTATCTCAGATTTGTTTTCTACCTGATCTTTCTTACAGTGTGGAAGTGGGCACTCATCCCTAGGAGATCACAACTATTTGCGGAGCTCCAATTCATGTCTCTCTGCATATCGTCGACCTCTAGACCATGTCTTGGTGTTACACACCTAAGTGTCGCTCTCCCAAATGTCGCACTTTAGTGTCGTAAGTATCATAAGTGTCGCAAGTGGTGCATTATTAAGTGTCACACTTAAGTATCGTAAGTGTCACGTCACCAAATATCATACTTAAGTGTTGCATATGCTATAGACCTAAGTGTCACACTTTTGCAAGTGTCGCAATTTCGTCACCATGAAAAAAAGAATAATGTATCCCTTAGACAAATTGGAAGAGAAACCTATTGGTTGGAGGTCGAAAATATACACTTTTACTTAATATTTTGACCATACTTGAGGATCATCGCCCCCTTTCCCATACACAAGGAGTGATGAAATATGAACTATCGCCCCCCTAGAGTGTCTTAGGGAGCGATAGTCACCCTGTACTGAGTGTTAACGGAGTGATGAAGAGGTTGCAACCATTCCACCTTTTTCTATGGGCAAGATTTTGGGAGATCTGAGTTTGTTTGGGTCAAGGATTCGAGCCATATCTCTTTGCTCCATCCTAGGCACCAAATCCCAACTCCATGAGCTAAATCCTCAACCATTTTCCCAAAATATCTCAAAGTTGTTATACCTCAAACCACTATCTAATGAGGGTCATGCTTGAGTGAAAGGCGAACATCATACTTATGATTGTGTGAGATACAAGGGGTTGGAACGAAGAGCTTGGAGGCACTGTTGCAACATCAACTTTGATTGTAAGTGCTTCATTATTGTTTTCCATTAATATATAACTTTGTCTATTCCTTTCATGTTTATGTGTTTAAATGTTTACATGTCTATTGTTGTGAAAATCATCATAGATAGATCTATTTTTACTTAACATTATAGTGTGGAAGAAAGGAATCTCGTCTTGTTCTTTTGCAGATCTTTTCTTGCACCTAGGAGCTTGGATATCAAGGTCAAAAGGCTGGAGCAGCGATGACAACCATCGTAAAAAGGTGTGCCATCCATTTCTCTCTTCTAGATCCTATTTGTCGAAATAGATCTAAAAGGAAAGTAGTTACCATTTGTTTCCCTTCAGTCTTGGATCAAAGAAGGGGTCTTGATCCAAGGGGGTTTTCACTTGTTCGTAGGGGGAATTCACCACAACACTTGGTTTGATATAAAGGGAAAATTGATCTTCTCAAATCGTTGTTGTGTTATCCTCCTATCCTCCAAGCAATATCCAACGCAACTTGTTCACACCTCTTGCTTAACCCTTGATATGACATCTCCTATTGGGAGGCATTTCTGGAATTGTTTCGTGTCCACCATTATCAAGTGCATACCATATTGTAGAAGAGGCATGGCTTTTAGTGGTAATTGTGGTGTCTTCTTTTTAGGAGAAATTTATAATATTTTCCTCGCTGTCATGATCAATTAACAGTTATGGCACCCTTAAAAAGGCTTAAAAAACAAAAAATAAAATTTAAAAAACAAAAATTTAAAAACAAATATATAAATAAAAAAGTTAAACACAATTGAATTTTAAAATCTAAATAGTCAAGCCTAAACCTAAAGTTTTAGTTATCCATGTTATAACTTGTAACCTATGCCCATGAGTTATTCCACCAATGAACATATTTGATTAAGTAGGTTGTGAGATCAATGCATTTACTATTTCTGTTTCAACTTTCATTTATGATTTATGAATCAATGTATTTTATTATTGAATTTAAATTTGAATTTTGAATCATATTTAATAGCTTATATTATTTACAAATTTGAATTTTCAATTTGCTAATTTAAAAGTGTTTGGTGATGAATTATTATTGTTAAAATTTTATCATTATTATTTGTATTTTTAAAAGAATATTAAATATATATTAATATGCTTGATATCCATGCTTTAAATAATAATAATAATAAATCAAAATTAAATGAATAAACAATAATATTGAAACAATACATATGTTTACAAACAAGGCAAAATAATAAAAAAAAAAAAACACAATATGAAACCATGGATCGAGATCATGTTACATCTAAAATGAAAGTTGTTCCTCTATAAAATGTGTGATGGAACCATGTCACCTATAAAGACAAAGAACAACAATAAAGGAGGCTCATTGGAAACCGGGTTAGAACATGTCGAAAGTTCACTGAACGTTAAGGTTAACTTAAGTTAGGGTTAGAACATGTCGAAAGTTCACTGAACATTAAGGTTAACTTAAGTTAAATTAAGCAAAAGACTTATAAATCTCAAAAATAGTTATACCTGTCTTTGTTCTTTTTTCAATTAAACAAAAAAATATGCGGAATAAATCTCAAAAAATAGTTATACCTGTCTCTTTCTTTTTTCAATTAAACAAAAAAATATATGCATCCCGTAACACAGCATAAATTAGATATCAATGTATAACCAAAATCCACAAAGAAACCATTAATGAAAATCCTGCCCAAGCAAGGAAGAAACTATTCAATAAAATCCTTCCCAACGCGAGGGATGACCGTTGAGGGAATRTGTGACTGGGAAAAAAACAACCCCCCGAATCAAAGTCGTCCAAATTTAAGGATACAATGCTTTAAATATAAGCAACGTGGATCTCCATTCAAACGGCCGAAAGCGAGTCGGAGTCGGTGACCACGCGCTAATGTCAAAAAGTATTCGCCGTGCGAATAACGCTGAGGGAACGACATAGCTTAACTGTATAACGGTTTCTTCGGATCCCACTTTATTAACAATAATAATAATTAGATATTATATATAATGTTAACAAATTCAGAAATAATCTTAAAAAAGGCGCCTTCTTACTTGCATGTTTTGCGTGTCCTGGAAGTTACCCTCCCGTCATGTACAGCTGGACTCTGGCTTAACTTTCACGTGCGACCGCTATAGGTACAGCTGGACCACGAGTCAAAATTTACGTACCGTCCTCTAAATGCAGCAGCGGTACCAGCCCTGCCATTCATTCATTTGATCTGACTGCTTTAATGATGGGAATGAGCAGAGTTTGTCTTAAATGAAAAGACAACCAACAGAGGACCGGTAGCCCTTATTATTGTGGGGTAACAGACCCCACAGCTGATCATATCAGCGATTATATTTAAATCTGTCAGATTCTTTGATAAGTGAATGATCTGCAACTTTCCATTCCTGAACACAGATATGTAAGACAAATGGCTACAGATGTATTTTGGATTCCATAATTTATATACACTATCAGACACTATCAGACTTCTCAAAGCATTCTCAATCCATTTTTTAATTAAAAGTTGTTTCTCATAATCAATTTTTTTTATTAAAAGCCTAGTTTGTAATGCAAAAATAATAAGATTGAATATATTGGTTAAAAATTTGCCTAAATTAGGCTTTGGAATGAAGTTCTAAAAATTTGTGTAATATATGCACACAACATTGCAGCAATGTCTGCAGAAAACAAGTATACATTTCCAAGATTGCCATTTTTCTCTCTGTAACAAACTGCAGTTAGGGAGAGATTCCAGTCCCCAGGCTGCCCAGATTCCAATCTGAATGTCCTCCTAAGAACACACCAATAGAGCAATGGAGCTGCAACTTAACCATATTTGGTGAAGCGTCCACAATTCTTGTGGCAGTCAACAAAGGGACTTTCTTGGTGCAAGTTCATGGAATAATAAACAATCTTCTAGTAAATCTACTCACTGATATTGCATAGCTGCAAGAAAATGTGATCATATTTCACATACTTTGTCCAGTGATGTCTGTACTTAGGGATGGCTATGTCAAGCCATGGTTTCATATTGCCGTTGTAATGTATCACTGCTGCTCTTTCAATTTCACTTGAATCAACATTAGGGTTATAACCAAGACCCAGAACATGCCAAGATTTATCCAAGATGAATGTCAAGCTATAGAAAGTGATCAGCCCAGGAGGCAGGGTACCCAGCTTCCATAACTGTCTATCTTTGTTCTGAGATGAATACAAGCACAGAGAACAGAGAATGTTACTTAAATCCAGAGGACAGATAAAAAAATTAAGCAATAAGAAGAATGTAGAAGGTTAGCATTTACTTACTAGATTTTGCCATTGATGGTAAATCCCTGTTATTCCCTGCTTCCTCCATTCTTCCAGATCAAATATATTCATTCCATACGCCCATCCACAAGCATTTGGATCAAATTTCTTTGCAATGAGTTCATGGGAAAAATTGAGATATTTGTCAAACCTATGAAAGCTTTCTCCACAGGTTTCCACTGCACCATTTACCCGCCCTTGCATATCAATATTCCAAAGTTCTGTTAAATCCCTTTGCACAACAATATCATCATCCAGGAAAAGGACTTTATCGAGCTCTGGAAAGATCTCAGAGAGGTAGAAGCGAAGATGGTTAAGGATAGATAGATACTTCGGATTCCGATACTTCAAATTGGAGTCTGCATTTGTACGATGCGTCCTAAAGTAATAATCCTTTATAGATGCAGAGCCAAGCTGTCTCAAAACTGGGCTATAACTAGAATTTAGCCATGTAAAGTCTTCAATGGTCTGAACCTGAATTGTTGCTTTCCCTGGGGGATTAGCCAAGAACCACATTTTCATTGCTGCATAGTTTAGCTTATCAGTGACCAAATGAAATACATGCTTTTCTGGCTCCTGCATAGAAAAAACATTTACATCTCACAGTCAATAATATATATGCTAACCACCAAACAGAACTAAGAGGTTTTCCTGCAGATCTAGTGTAAATATTAACCAGAGGATAAAGAAATCTACCTTAGCATGAAATACAGTAGAGTTCACAACCACTGCTGTTGCAAGAATATTGTCAGAAAATATTGCATAATGATAGAGAGTTTTGTCATCTAAGTTTTCCTTGTGTGGAAAATCTTGCTCACTAGAATTCAAGGCATAATACTCCGTAGCCAAGCGCATAGGGAGGCAATGAAGGCCTTTAGGAAGGGTTTTTGCAGCTAGCTGAGTCAAATATGTACTCTGCCTCTTGTGCACTCGAAGTTGTTCTTCTGTAGAGTGCACCATGGCTCGGAGCTTCTTTACCATAGCAGAACAGTCATTATACAGTTGCATGCCTCTAGCCAAAGTACGTTCCATGGTCTTCATCCTTTCAGAAGCACTGCACCCATAAAATAAAACCAATACTCATTACTTCTTAAAGAAATCAAGATTTTTACAACCAGAGTAACCTGGTGCAGATAAGAATTTTGCAACTGCACACACTGATGACAATGCTAATAGACAGAAAACCAATCAACTTCTTTGGTATCAAACTGATACAACTAACTACAACAAGTCATCAAATTAATATGAGAATCCTATTTCAGCGACTTGCATCATCACTAAATGGACAGTGGACTCGAGTCTCAAATCTCAAAAAAGAATAAACCACAGGAACTCTACCTTCTTGGTAGGTCAGAATCCTTGCTTGCGTCACCTAAGGATCGCTGGACTTCCTTCATCCTCTGCCTAAGCTCCCGTACAAAGTGAGCATTATTCCGAATAGGTGAAAAGTTTAAATAAGCCTTTGCCCTAATTAGTTGATCTCGCATCTGCCTCACCAGGGCATCTGAAATTACTTTATGCTTGTTTGGGACAATAAGGTTTTGAGATCCTCCTGAACTTATCTCTCTGGGCCTTGTTATTCCTGGGAGTTCTAGCTTCGCATGACCCTGTTTGAAGAATCCAAGAAGACTTCCATTGATAAGAAAACAAGGTGTTTAACTGAAATTGATAGTAATGGAGCAATGAATTATATCACTCACAACTTTAAAGCGTAATTTAAATTATTTATAAAAATAGGTGAAAAGTTTAAATAAGCCCTAGGCCTAATTAGTTGGTCTCGCATCTGCCTCACCAGGGCCTCTGAACTTACTTTCTGCTTGTTTGGGACAATAAGGTTTTGAGATCCTCCTGAACTTATCTCTCTGGGCCTTGTTATTCCTGGGAGTTCTAGCTTCACATAATCCTGTTTGAAGAATCCAAGAAGACTTCCATTGATAAGAAAACAAGGTGTTTAACTGAAATTGATAGTAATGGAAAAATGAATTATATCACTCACAACTTTAAAGCCTAATTTAAATTATTTATAAAAGATGGGGTTCTTTTTACAGATGCTACCTCTTTTCTAGCAGTAATTCTTTCAGTTTCTCCCTCTTCATGAATTGGGGAACTATCCCCAGTCTCAATTTCTGCAACGGGCATTCCTAATGAGATATAGTTATTGAAATTGCAAACAAATATCTGTGCAAGTTTAATTTGGAAGCCTTACCACTTGAATCTTGTTTGAAACTTCTTTTATTCTGTGTTGCATTTTCAATGGGTTCAGACAGTTCCATGTTTACAGATGTTACCTCTTCAGAAATAAATCTCTCAGATTCTCCCTCCCGGTGGATTGAGGAAATATCCCCAGTATCAAATTCTGCTACAGGCAATCTTTAATGAGATATTTAGTTATTGAAATCACAAACAAATATGCAGGAAAAATTATTTTGGGAGGCTTACCACTTGAATCTTGTTTGAAACTTCTTTTGTTTTGTGTAGCATTTTCATTGGGTTCAGACTGTTCCTTGTTTACAGATGTTACCTCTTTTCTAAAAGTAAGACTCTCAGTTTCTCCCTCTTCATTGATTGAATAAGCATCACCCGTCTCGATTTCTGCAACAGGCGTTACTAATGAGATATAGTAATTAAAATCCCAAACAGACATACGTACAAATTTAGTTTGGAAACCTTACCACTTGAATCTTGTTCAAAACTTCTTTTATTTTCTGTACTATTATTAACGGGTTCTGACTGTTCCTTGTTTAGAACGTTATGTGAAACTGGAGTATCAGTTTCCTCGTAAATTATTCCAATGGGCTCCTTAAGAAACATTCCTGGTTCCTAGTCAATGATAACATTCTTACAGTTCAATATCGATGGCTATATGCAACAGAATTAGAAAAGCTACAGCTTTTGCTAGAAAACGTGTACGGCAGATAGAGGCATGATACTTAAACTCTGGACTAAACAATCTAGACGACAAACAGATAAATGCATACCTGATGAAGGGCATTTAACTTTCTCGAATCGCTGAAAAAACTCTGCAGAAGAACAGACATTTCAATTTCCCTATTGCAGGTGAAATCAGCCTTCCTAAAACATTGCATTTTGTAAAACAAATCCCATGCCACACCAACACACTTACAATGCTCGAAGATGGGTCATCGATGAAATCCTTCTTCCCTGCAAACCATCGAACGCATTCGAGAAATAAAACTATCAAGATCAAATCTGTGAAGAATCTCTGCAATTCTAGTAAAACAAGCGGGCAAAGAATGCACTTGCTTACCAAATGAAGAGCCAAAATTGTGCCATCGGCCACTAAAAAGTATAAGAGGTGCGATAACTGTTAAGAAGAGCAAGAGAATAACAGGTCTGTGGCATCTTCCGCCTACCACAAAATGACGAGACGCATGCCCTTCCCCTCTAACGGAAGGCATTGTCAAAACTCCAAACGATGGATAATATACTTCGTAAGGGCAGTAAGCTTCAAATTTCGGCCCTCTCTTTAACTGTCCGGGTGCAGATCGAAATCAAAGCCCTAAAGCTTCTCCCGGAAAAAGCGTTCATTTGATTTGGCCCTAAATAGTCCTGTTACCTTTACAGAAAATTAAAACAATGAGCGGACTGATTTATGTGGCCATTGAAGATAAACAATTCTTGGAAATTAAAATAATGAGCCGACTGATTTATGTGGCCATTGAAGATAAACAATTCTTGTAAAGAAACCGCTTTGATTCAACACACACCAAATATGATGCCAAATCTTGCTAAAATAGCTTAGATTTCACGAAATCGTCGCCTTCAAAGCTCAATCCAAAACCTAAATCTAATCCTTGGTTTTCCATTGCAATTGACCTTTAACAGATAGCTTTTCCAAGCAAGACAAAAGCTTTAAAGCACAAACTGCTCCAAAAAGCTCGAAATAACAGCTAATGCTTCAATTAATCGTCTCCTACTAATAGAAATGCCGAAAAAGAAGATTCCAAACGCAATTTAGTGGAAGATTAGCCCGGAGCTTTCTAGCCACGGACTCAAAAGTAAGCTACCTTTACCACATTAGAAGAAATCCGATTATCCGAGTATTTATCATCTACAGGTTCCTCCGTTCGGGACCTCGTCATGGAAAATGCAAATCAATGCTGCACATCACCAGATCACACWTAAAATAATCGGCACAAGTCCACATTTTACATATCATGGCCCTATACGGAACATTCAGGTCAAATTTTCCARTTTTTTCTACAAATTATGAATAAAGAGGTGACAAATATAGCAAGAAATCGCTGGAGCCTGGCATGTTCCGCATTATCGCTACATACTTGAAAAATCAGCCGTTGAGGTCAAAATTCTGTCTGTAAACTCATGTGATCAAGAATTCGTACAAAACACCAACAGTTTCGAGTCTTTAATGCTTTAGCGTGAAATCTAGAGAAGTTAGGGTCCTCCTCTAAGTTTGCGTTCGGCCTTTAGACCGTTCTGTGCTGGATTTACACTTTGCCAGTTAAAATAAAAAAATTCTTTTGGTTTCACAGTGCCGACAAAGATAAGACTCCAAAATCGTGCCTCGGAACCCGAGGAGATCCCTTTCACCAACAGGAGAAAAAAAAAAAAAAAATTAATAAACGAAAACACAATTTTCATATTAACATGCCTTCGTCATCTCGCATCCATACAAGTCTGGTCTTCGACTCCGGCCAATGCAACTCCGTGCCGTAAAACAACTGCAACTATCAGCCAAATGAATCTTCTAGTTTCCATCGGATTGCATGTATGCTTTTATTTTATTTTAATTCTCCTGTCTTCTTTTTTCATATTATGCTTACGTGTTTCATTACGTGGAAATTTGTTAACGGAGAGCATGGTTGTCACCGGGTTTGCTTTCCTCCCATCTGCTGACGTATACAATGATGACATGTCATGCGGGTTTTTCAGTGCGTGTTGTCTGACCGACCGGCTGAGACTGGTCAAGCCAGTCAGTATCCAAGACGTGTGGGTCCCGCCTTTTACGGTAGAATGCTCTTGGTTGCTTTTTCAAAAGTTGCGTGACAGCTTTTATCGGCGGGAACGTCTCCCGGCCGGGGGGTATTTTTCCGATCATCGACGGTTTGTCTCTACGGCTTTCCTCTACTGGTGAAAATTAGAGGCAATTTTGGTTGGCTTTTAATGCATAGAGGCCATTTTGGTTAGCTTTTAATGCATTGTTGTCAACCTGTATAACATGGTTTGTTTTTCATACCATCAATGTCACCTAAGACTGTTTTTCATACCATCAATGTCACCGAAGACTTTTGGTTAGTTTCAATTATATTATACAGTTTTTTTTTTTATGTGAAATGAATATGTACTACTTAAAATTTGGTAGAAGAATTATACCATTCCATTTTATTAGCCATAGCTAATTAAATTTGTATTAATTCAATTAATTTTTTACTAAAAAAATTAATTAAATTTATATTAACTCAATTAATTTTTTAATTGAAAGAAAAAAAAATTAAATTAATTTTTATTAAAAATTGTCATATCTTGGTACTTATAATGCTCCACAATGTGTAATGATTATAGCCCTCTTTAAGTAAGAGGTGAAGTAGACTCAAGTTAAATGTAGTGTGAGTATAATTTGAAGTGATTGTTATGATAATAACTTAAATTTATATCTCAATGGAAGAGAATGGAAGAGGTTAAGTGGAGTCAATTCCATTGTTTTTCGAAATTTTTCGAAATATAACTTGAAGTGATTGTTATGACAATAATTTAAATTTATATTTTTATAGATATTTATCTATGTCAAATTAATAAATTTTAAAAGAAAAAAAAAAAGGTTAACTATATAAATTGTATGATGTGGAAATGTTAATGTTTTTTTTGTTTTTTTTTAACTTTATTTTGACATGTATTTATTGATTTAGGTACACATAAGTATTATTTTTTTAAGTTTCAATTTTTTATGCATCTAGTGATCTTAATATGTAAAGATATTATCTTATTTTCTGTATTGTCTAAAAATTATAAGTTTTGGCATTTTTAACGATTATATAAATTTGGATGAAATAACAATTTTCTGTTATTCAAATTGTATTTCTGAATTTATAAATAAATTCAGTATGTTGAAAAACCCTTAAAACACATACCATTCAAATATGCAAATCTAATAATTTCTAATCAAATTTAAAATAAAATTCAAGAAATATCTAAAAAAAACAAATCCTAAAATATTTAAACTACCACTTTTGTTAAGCTTCAATTTTATATACATCTACTAAAACATACATACCAACAATTTTAGTATGTGAATGGTAAAAATTTTTCCGTTCTATTTTTATTAGATATTTAAAACCTTTCATCATCTAATATTTTTGTTCTTGATTTTAAATAATTGAAAAAAATGTTCATAGAGTGATTAGAGAGGATGTTTTATGAGAAGAGGGGTTTTTCCATAAACTTCATTATTATTGTATTTGTCTCTAGTTGAAAATGATTTTATTATTATTTTAAACTCTCTTGGAATTTNCAATGTACATTAAGAAATGGAAGTAACTCTTTAATATTTCAAAAGAAGATGGAAAAAAAAAATCTTAAATTAACTTATAATTTTTTGTTAATAAAATTAATATTTAGTTTTTAAAATCTAGTGAAAAGTCAATCATAAAATATTTTACTCTAAATTTAATTTTTGAATTATCTTTAACTTCAGAATTATCAAATATAAAATTAATAATATTTTTATGTAAATATCATGTTTATAGTATTTCTATTTATATTTTAGTATATCTTTTTTTATTTATCTATATAATAGTGTTTATATTAAGTTTATATAATAGTGTTTATATTAAGTTTATATAGTAGTGTTTATATTAAGTTTATATAGTGATGTTTATAATATATTTTTGTTTATATCTTTATTTGAATAACATATATTATTATTAGTATTTGTTATAAGTATTATATTTGTTAAGTCTATATACAATGACATAAATATTATTTATGTGGTAATATATAAAAATATTGTAAATTATGGGAAAAAAAAAGTGTGTCAAATTTATTATGATTTAAATTCAATATATTTTTAAGAAAGTAAAAAAATCTTAAATTGACTTAAAGCAAAATTAATAATTAGTTTTTAAAATATTGTGAAAGGTCAATTATGTAATATTTCACCCTAAATTTAATCTTTGAATTATTATTAATTTAAATAAATTCATGTTAACCTCAAATTCTATAAAAATATCATATTTATAGTGTTTCTATTTATATCTTAATTTATTTATATAAAAGTGTATATAACAATGTTTATAATATATTTTCATTTATATTTTTATTTGATTAATATAATATTATTACTATTATAATATTTATTATAAGTATTATATTGGTTTAAATCTATATAAGATGATATAATATTTAATATTTATTATTTAATATTATTTTTATTATATATAAGTATTATTTAATATTATTTGATATAAAAATAATGTAGATTATGAAAAAATAAAAAATTATCTTCTAAAATTGTCAACTACATTATAATTTAAATTTAATTAAAATTTTAATTAAAAAATGATATATATATATATATATATATATATATATATATATATATATATAAAAGTGTCAAATTCATTATGATTTAAATTCAATTAAGAAAACCAATTCAGATAATGATGAACTCATTTCAACATCCAATTTAAATAGTCATATGAATCTCTTCCTGAGATGTTGAATTTTTTTTTAAGTTTCAATTTGAAATGTATTTGGTGGTCTTGGTGGTACACATGGTATCATTTTTTAATGTATGTAGTGATCTTGATATGTAGAAGTTTTTTTTTTTTAATTTAGATTTTATATGTATTGGTATTAACATTTTAGGTATGTAAATAGTCATATGAATCTCTTCCTGAGATGTTGAATTTTTTTTTTAAGTTTCAATTTGAAATGTATTTGGTGGTCTTGGTGG
>JASDQU010586108.1:90979-102038 GCA_032191745.1 Picea mariana | reverse complement strand
CAAGATCTTCTCATAGGTCCAAAATAGATTACAAGTGGAAATCAGGAAATGATGTACCCAAGTACAAGAAACAAAACCAGATAAAAGATGTTGACAAGACTATGATGAATTCAAAGACTGGACCTGGTGATACAAAACCCCAACCGTTTGTAGCCAGAGATACGACCTGGCCTTGGATTCGATCAATTTAGGTCTGGATACGATAAGGATTCTGTCACATTAAAATATTCTTCTCTAGTGATCTTTATCAAACGATGCAGACCTGAAAACTTCCCTTTTGATGGATCTGGAAAGAAAAGACCACCATCACTGCTGAGATACGGAGGGAGCCAAAATCCTGTAGTATACGATTAATCAAAAGGAACAATGCATGTGGAACAATGACCGAGACGTAAATTAGTGCAATGAACCTTGAATTCGGGCGAAAAAGAGTTGTGGAAACTTGACTTCGGGCCTTCAGGATAAAATGTGTCATGGAACTTTGACTTCGGGCCTTCTGGCGAAAATGTGAACTAACAATTGAAATCACCTGGTGGCCGAAACTTTCGAAGTGGAACGTGGCGCAAGAAACATTGACCAATCCATATAGCTTTTGGTTTAAACAGCGGGGACGTTTGAAGACCCGAATAATCCAACCATCATCGATCTCAGTATGTGTTGAACGATTAGATGGTGCTCATAATTGCCCATGGTGCGCGCATGATGGGTGTCACAGATGCCAGGAAAGAGAAGCAAGTGTGCCCCCAGAGTGTTGTCGAAGATAAAGAGAATGCCTCCAAATCCTTCCAAACCAATAGCTACCATCAATATATTCTTTATCTCACCCTCTGGTACTTGGTGGTCCTCCATTTTGAGCAATGAAAAATTCCATGCAGGTTCTGACCCCATGTTTGCAAAACCATCAATGCAGTGACCCGAAAAATCTAACCATCATCGATCTGAGTATGTGTTGAACGATTAGATGGTGCTCATAATTGCCCATGGTGCGCGCATGATGGGTGTCACAGATGCCAGGAAAGAGAAGCAAGTGTGCCCCCAGAGTGTTGTCGAAGATAAAGAGAATGCCTCCAAATCCTTCCAAACCAATAGCTACCATCAATATATTCTTTATCTCACCCTCTGGTACTTGGTGGTCCTCCATTTTGAGCAATGAAAAATTCCATGCAGGTTCTGACCCCATGTTTGCAAAACCATCAATGCAGTAGAATTTGGATCTGTCGACGAAACTCCTCTAAAGCTATAGAAATTTGTGCCTATGGCATATCATCATTTAACATGCGAACTTCGGATCTAGTAAAGACATCCAGTTCTCTCTCTCTACCAGGTCTTCTGCAAATTATAGGATTAATAGATAGGTTTAAAAAACAATATTTTCACTTGTTCTATAATTTGTTATTCAAGCTTGGCATCCAGTCACTGAAGCCGAGCTGCTTGCTTGAAATTACAACTTGTTGCAGCGAGAGCATTCATGGTGGAGAAACCAATATTGGTAGTAGCCAAATTGGAAATATATTTGGAAACAAGAATCCCACTAATATCTCAGCTGATCAATGACAGAGAGGTCTGAGACAAAGAGGTCGAGGCCATGCCATTTTATAATTGAAGCATGGAGACTCATTTCTTGCAATGCTAATCCCCAAGGAAAGAAGTTGCTCCAAGCACAACCAATCAACCCACAGAACGAAAAACCAAAACCTCCATGGATCAAACACAAAATATCTAATCCCTGGGATGTTGTCGACACCTTGATATTCCTACATACACTTTGTTTAAAACCTGCATTTATTATTTTTTAAGTTTTGGGATATATCCCACATGTGTCGATCAAGAACTCTTACCATGTTTTTATATGCACCGGTGGATATAAGTTGCATTCACGCGTTGAGAAAAGAAATCCCCTCGTGGGATTCTCCTTTGTGACTTGGTTTCATGCTTGGCGCTTGATCTCTCGGTCTCTATTGACTTGTGTTTGTGTTGTATGTGCTTGGCTTGGTGCTTTAATTGGAGAATGGTCCTATGGGGTAATTTGTCCAATATTTTTAGTGCTTTAATTGGAGAATGGTCCTATGGGGTAATTTGTCCAATATTTTTATTGAGAATAATGGAGGATTTTGGGCTTGAAACTTTATACTTGGTCTTTTCCCACATATGACCTAGGATTTGGATAGATTAAATCCTTTTATTTTTAACCAAACCTTTAAAACAATAATAAAATATTATTTTAAAATTATACAAAATAATTTTAAAACAATACAATTTATATATAATTATGTATATATAAATAACTGTAGCTTGGTTTAACAAACAAAGGCAACTTGACGTTTTTAAGACCCTTTTCGAGGAATTGCGAACAAAGAGAGATGGGAGGGCCTCAACAAATTGGATGTGAAGCTTTGAAACTTTTGACAAATTATGATGCAAGGTTTTGAGATTTTGATGGTAGAGAAGCTTGAAGAAAATGGAGAAAGGATTAGAGGTTTACTGCGGCTAAAAAGCTTACGCCGGGCGACACAAGGATTTAAAGCTAGCACAACTTGACAAAACAATTTGGCAAGGGACACAAATTTTGGATATTTCAANATTTGTTCTAACATAGGATCCATCTAGGGATGGTTTTTTCTTGCAAAACGCCAAGAACATTATACCATGTGCCTTCATCCATTGGGCGACTTGAAATCAACCCTGTCAAACCCTGAACCTTGTCATTTTACCTGCTCTTGTTCTGAAACCAAAACTACTTATTCTCTGCAACTGAAAAGGTTTTGCACAAGTGACTCCATTTGGCTATGGATTCATCATGCCTAGAAACTGAACCATACTGGATGCCAAACTAAAAAGTGAACCACTGAACTAAAACCATACTGAAAACCACAATTGTACTCTAATGCTCAAAGTTTAGCTTATTTATATACAGTACCTATTCTAACTAGTTTCACTGATCTTCTCAAGTATACGAAGATTTCCAAAACAACCAAGAAAATATCTGACTAAAAAATTTAATTACGCTTCCATCCTTGAGCACAAAAACGATAGAAGCAGTTGCAATTTTCAAAAAATATCTTGGAAGAAGGTATTTACAGCTTTGAAATTATGCCCTCAAAAAAATGAATTCCCCATTTTGACTCCATATAAATTTCAACTGGATCATAGAAAGTAAAATATATAAAACTCTTGCAGTTAGCCCATACCTCCTCTTGTTGGCCAAGCTACATGAATTTCCTTTGCACACTTTCTCCACTACTGATCTTTTCTTTTTCTAGATCGAGAATTTCATATTGGGGTTCACTAGTATGCTTCTCAACATTTGGTAAACATGAAGGAGAGATGAACAACTCCAGTAACCCCTCCTTATATTATTCATCACCTTTCCAAGAATATTCTTCATCGTCGTCATACACAGGTTGATTATTTTCATGATGATGTTGATTGGTTTTCATCTGAACAACACCTTCTGAAGAAATTGATATAATTTGTTGCTCATTAACTTTAAGATCACATTCATCACAGTTATGAAACAAAGGAGAACTATTATATGTTTTCATGCATGCTGGGAAACAAATCTGCTCTTCTTGATCCTCACTGTCTAGATACTTATCATATATAGGTTGCTCATAAAAAAAATGAACCTTGACTTTCATAAATATATGTTTAGTGATGCCCTGGCAATAATGACTGAATATTGACAACCTGAACTTCATAAGGATTTACACCAATGATTAAATATGAGACAATTTCAATTACATTTGAATTATTCCCATCCTCACAATCATCTTGAAGTCTTCCTGAAATGGATTTTGGGTAACATGCAATTCATCATATTTCAGGGCATCTAATTGATTATAAGACTGATAAGGATCTTCTTTCAAAAATTTCACAATAGCAAGATGACCATGTTATGATCCAACAAATGATGATTGCATATGGTCTTCAATAAGTTGTTGATCTTCACAAAGATCTAGATCAACAATTTCATCAYCGTGTTKTTCAATCAAACTATCTTCAACATTATCAATGTTACCAAAATCATCCTRAAAGTCATTTTCTTGGAAAGAAGAACTAAAGGTAGAATCATGTATGAATGCATTTGAAACTAGCTCTTCATAAGGAAATTCACTTTTATCTTGCAGCAAACCTCATCTTGATTTGTTTGAAAGCCTTCTGACATTTCCTTTTCATCTTTATGGAGCTTGGCTTGATATTCATATTGAATATGATCACAAGTGCTATTATCCTCTGATTCTTCATCAGCAAATCCTCTCCCATGACGATCATCTTCATCAAATTGAAAATTTCTAACATTTTTTATTCTTCTTCATGAAAATTTGCTTGATCTTCTTGAAGGAAATCTTCTTGCTCTGAAAATTTTTCTTGTTCTATGAATTCTTTATTGCAACAATCTTCAAAAAGGAGTTTCGTTGAATAGATTTTCTTGCAATGTTGATGAAAATCTATGTGAAATTCTTTCATTGAGGAAATACTGGAAGGGGATAGATATTTGTACCAAAGTTGAGTGTATCCTACCAATGAAAACATAAACATATTCATGAGGACAACTTCATTATATAAATCCAATTTATCCATAATCTTATGAAATTCAAACAAGTTTTGTGCAGGATTTTCACCCACATCTTCTCTGAAATTAGGAAGGATATCTTCCCAAACTTTAATGTCAGGAATGGCATTTGGAAAACAAAAAACATTTGTAAAATCCAAAGGAGAAAACCTCGCAACAATCTGAGCACAGAAATAACTTGAAATCTTGGAACCGGTGGTGATGCAGGAGCATCATAGAAATCCAAATCACGCGCCTAGCCAAAAAGACAGTTGGACGCGCAGATGAAATTTGAACATGTTTTTGTGAAAATATTTTGAAGTTTAAAATCTGAAGCATTAATGTGATGGACAGGAGGAAAGTGCAATTGCATTTATATCTAAAGATCCAAACTGATTTTGGAGCGTATGTTCCTATCCGCTGGATGTAATAAGCATTTATGTGTGTTTAATGCAAGTAGGTAGATTTGGATGATAGATTAGACAGTTTTAGAAGCGTAGGAGGGAAAAACGGGTCATAGACACCCTCACCTTGTATCATTGTATTATTATTTAGAATTCATATGATGTAGAGCTGCAGAGAAGAATATAGGAGAAAAAATAATTTTATGCATTTTAGTTGTTATTTTCCATGTACAGGAGCACTGGAATTAATAGAAGAAAGCTTTGATTCCAATCTATGTGTTTGTTATGGTTGTTGGAACCACCTGTTAAATGGTATGTTGCAGGATTGTTTTCATTCTCTGTATGCATTTTTCTTCAATGTTATATGTGTGTGTATGCTCTAGAATTCTATTTTGAATGTTAGAATTCTGGATAAGGGGAGAATGAGTTTCAGTTATTTCTCTTTTTGAGAACTCCTGCAAAGAGTGCAGTGGAGGGTATGCAAAGAGTGCATCGACTAGGCTCTGAGTTTCATCTCAGAACTCTTAGAGGAGATTCAAATTGTGTCTTTACAGACAAGAGTGCTAGCAGAGCACAAAGCCGTGCAAAGTGTGCACAGGTTGGGAGAAGGGAACGAATTCTTTCAAACTCACAGAGGAGTTGAAGAATTATCTGTTGCAATAAGTGCATAGAGCCGAAGACCCAAATAACCAAAGGTTATTTGAAAATTTTCCGCAAGGAGTGTGTGCATGGACCCTTTTGGAAGCCATGAGTTTGCAAGCAAAAGCTCAGAAGGGATAGAACCTCTAAAGTGTTCAAAGGAAGGCAGAGTTTGAAATCGTCTCACAGAAGTTAAGTTCAGGAGGAAGGATGCCAAGTCATTTGGCCCGAAGTCCTTGAGATGTTGAATCGAACGGTGGAATCGCTTCAGGAGGAAGTGCCAAAGTTCCGTTAGCCGTTGGATCTTGTGGAACAGTGGAAGGATTACGATTGAATGTCTTTCAACAGCCATAAGTTTAGGAAGGATAGTGACCGTCAGATCTGGATCAACAAGGGCTATTGATTTTGTATTTGAATCCACGTATCGAAGTTTGGAGAATGGTGTGACCAGTGGTTTGGGTCGAGTGTTGTGGATTTCTGATTGGAAATATCCCAATACAATGAGGGTCGTTGGATTGAGAGAGGCACACAACTGTCGATCTCATCAAAGGCACGATTTCAGAGTCGGGGATTTGTAGAGGGAGAGGAACGGTTGTTCGTTGTTCTCTCAAGTTGCAAAAGCCAAAGACTCATGTGAAGAGGTGGCAAGGGCCCACTTCGGAGGCAGAGTAAACATAGATGAAAAGTTGTGTGTGCCCGTCGCTTTGGGTCGGGTCAACCTTCATTGACATATCGTGTTTCAGGAATTTGCAAGGGGAGAGCACGAGAGGTTGGCGCTCCAACTCGTGAAGTCACGAGTTGCGAAAGGTGCTCGCGTTAAGGCTTGGCCGTGGTCATAATGGAAAAAGGGTTGAAGAGGGGGCTTACACCTTAATCCCATTCACAATTTCGTGTTTCAGCTATTGCCAAGGGTTGTGGCATTGTACTCGAAGTGCCTAACTCGCAAGACCCGAAATCCTTTGCGGGCTTAAACAAGGAGTTCAGTTAACCGTTGTCATGGTTTAGAGAAGATCCTTCACGGATCTCAGCTTGAGGGCAGGAGGTCTACACCAGTTATGGTATCAGATCCCCCCATATGATGCAGGAGCATTGTAGAAAGCCAAAGTATGCACCTAGCCAAAGAGACAGCTGGACGCGCAGATGAAATTTGAATACGTTTTTGTGAAAACATTTTGAAGTTTAAAATCTGAAGCATTAATGTGATGGATAGGATGAAAGTGCAGTTGCATTTATATCTGAAGATCCAAACTGATTTTGGAGCGTATGTTCCTATCCTCCAGATGTAATAGGAATTTATGTGTGTTTAATGCAAGTAGGTAGATTTAAATGATAGATTAGAAAGTTTTAGAAGCGTAGGAGGGAAAAACGGGTCTTAGACACCCTCACCTTGTATCATAGTATTATTATTCAGAATTCATATGTTGTAGAGCTGCAGAGAAGAATATAGGAGAACAGAGAATTTTATGCATTTTAGTTGTTATTTTCCATGTACAGGAGCACTGAAATTAATAGAAGAAATATTTCATTCCAATCTATGTGTTTGTTATGGTTGTTGGAACCACCAATTAAATGGTATGTTGCAGGCTTGTTTGCATTCTCTGTATGCATTTTTCTTCAATGTTATGTGTGTGTGTATGCTCTAGAATTCTATGTTGAATGTTTGAATTCTGGATAAGGGGAGAATGAGATTCGGTTGTTTCTCTTTCTGAGAACTCCTACAAAGAGTGCAGTGGAGGGTCTGCAAGGAGTGCGTCAACCAGGCTTTGAGTTTCGTCTCAAAACTCTTAGAGGAGATTCAAATTGTGTCTTTACAGGCAAGAGTGCTAGCAGAGCACAGAGCCGTGCAAAGTGTGTGCAGGCTGGAAGAAGGGAACAAATTCTTTCAAACTCACAGAGGAGTTGAAGAATTCTCTGTTGCAAAGAGTGCACAGAGCCGAAGACCCAAATAACCATAGGTTATTTGAAAATTTTCCGCAAGGAGTGCGTGCAGGGACCCTTTTAGAAGCCTTGAGTTTTCAAGCAAAAGCTCACAAGGGATAAAACCTCTGAAGTATTCAAAGGAAGGCAGAGGTCGAAATTGTCTCACAGAAGTCAAGTTTAGGAGGAAGGATGCCAATTCATTTGGCCAGAAGTCCTTGAGAAGTTGAATCGGACGGTGGAATCGCTTCAGGAGGAAGTGCCAAAGTTTTGTTAGCCATTGGATCTTGTGGATTTTTCCATTCATCATGTTCATTGGCTTCATCAAAACTCATGGGTTCTATGACATTTGAAATGCTACTCATTAGGGCATAGTCTCTATACCTCTCAGGGAGTCGAACCTGCCGTGAAGATCTTCTCAACTGATTATCTTCCTCCCCACTTTGTGAAGATCTATCTTCGGCTCTAGGTGAACTGTGACTACTTGAAGTATCCATATCACTGAGTCCTTCTTGTTGTTGTTGATGTCGCCGCTGCGGTTGTGGCTGATGCTGTGGTGGTTACTGATGTGATGGTTGTTGTTGCTCTTCTTTAACTCCTTCATCAAGAAGTCTATGCCATTCCTCATGACTATTATTGTCATGATTTCTTGCTTCCTGCTAATGGAAAAGTACATCTCTACTCACAAATACTTTGAGAGTAGAAGGATCAAAGAGTTTGTATGCTTTGAATTCAGAACAATACCGTATGAAAATACATTTAATGGCTTTAGCATCCAGTTTCTTCCTATTCTCCTTTGGAATATGAGCAAAAGCCCTACACCCAAATACTTGCAAATTATGAACTGTAGGTTTGGAACCATACAAGGCTTCGAAAAGAGTAACATTATCAAGACACCTTGTTGGACTTCTATTCTTTAAATAAACTGCAGTATTTATGGCTTCAGCCCAATATGCATTCGAGATATTCTTACATTTCATCATACTGTGCACACTCTACCAGAGTTCTGTTTTTCCTTTTAGTGACTCCATTCTATTGTGGAGTGTGAGGTATTGTAATTACGCTTCCATCCTTGAGCACAAAAACGATAGAAGCAGTTGCAATTTTCAAAAAATATCTTGGAAGTAGGTATTTACAGCTTTGAAATTATGCCCTCAAAAAAATGAATGCCCCATTTTGACTCCATATAAATTTCAACTGGATCATAGAAAGTAAAATATATAAAACTCTTGCAGTTAGCCCATACCTCCTCTTGCTGGCCAAGATACATGAATTTCCTTTGCACACTTTCTCCACTATTGATCTTTTCTTTTTCTGGATCGAGAATTTCATATTGGGGTTCACTAGTATGCTTCTCAACATTTGGTAAACATGAAGGAGGGATGAACAACTCCAGTAACCCCTCCTTATATTATTCATCACCTTTTCAAGAATCTTCTTCATCGCCGTCATACACAGGTTGATTATTTTCATGATGATGTTGATTGGTTTTCATCTTAACAACATCTTCTGAATAAATTGATATAATTTGTTGCTGATTAACTTTAAGATCACATTCATCACAGTTATGAAACAAAGGAGAACTATTATATGTTTTCATGCATGCTGGGAAACAAATTTGCTCTTTTTGATCCTCACTGTCTAGATACTTATCATATATAGGTTGCTCATAAAAAAAATTGAACCTTGACTTTCATAAATATATGTTTAGTGATGCCCTGGCAATAATGACTGAATATTGACAACCTAAACTTCGTAAGGATTTACACCAATGATTAAATATGAGACAATTTCAATTACATTTGAATTATTCTCATCCTCACAATCATCTTGAAGTCTTCCTGAAATGGATTTTGGGTAACATGCAATTCATCATATTTCAGGGCATCTAATTGATTATAAGACTGATAAGGATCTTCTTTCAAAAATTTCACAATAGCAAGATGACCATGTTATGATCCAACAAATGATGATTGCATATGGTCTTCAATAAGTTGTTGATCTTCACAAAGATCTAGATCAACAATTTCATCATCGTGTTGTTCAATCAAACTATCTTCAACATTATCAATGTTACCAAAATCATCCTGAAAGTCATTTTCTTGGAAAGAAGAACTAAAGGTAGAATCATGTATGAATGCATTTGAAACTAGCTCTTCATAAGGAAATTCACTTTTATCTTGATTTCTGCAGCAAACCTCATCTTGATTTGTTTGAAAGCCTTCTGACATTTCCTTTTCATCTTTATGGATCTTGGCTTGATATTCATATTGAATATGATCACAAGTGCTATTATCCTCTGATTCTTCATCAGCAAATCCTCTCCCATGACGATCATCTTCATCAAATTGAAAATTTCTAACATTTTTTATTCTTCTTCATGAAAATTTGCTTGATCTTCTTGAAGGAAATCTTCCTTCTCTGAAAATTTTTCTTGTTCTATGAATTCTTTATTGCAATAATCTTCAAAAAGGAGTTTCGTTGAATAGATTTTCTTGCAATGTTGATGAAAATCTATGTGAAATTATTTCATTGAGGAAATACTGGAAGGGGATAGATATTTGTACCAAAGTTGAGTGTATCCTACCAATGAAAACATAAACAKATTCATGAGGACAACTTCATTATATAAATCCAATTTATCCATAATCTTATGAAATTCAAACAAGTTTTGTGCAGGATTTTCACCCACATCTTCTCTGAAATTAGGAAGGATATCTTCCCAAACTTTAATGTCAGGAATGGCATTTGGAAAACAAAAAACATTTGTAAAATCCAAAGGAGAAAACCTTGCAACAATCCGAGCACCGAAAGAACTTGACATCTTGGAACCGGTGGTGATGCAGGAGCATCATAGAAATCCAAATCACACGCCTAGCCAAAAAGACAGTAGGACGCGCAGATGAAATTTGAACACGTTTTTGTGAAAATGTTTTGAAGTTTAAAATCTGAAGCATTAATGTGATGGACAGGAGGAAAGTGCAGGTGCATTTATATCTGAAGATCCAAACTGATTTTGGAGCGTATGTTCCTATCTGCTGGATGTAATAGGCATTTATGTGTGTTTAATGCAAGTAGGTAGATTTAAATGATAGATTAGATAGTTTTAAAAGCGTAGGAGGGAAAAACGGGTCATAGACACCCTCACCTTGTATCATTGTATTATTATTCAGAATTCATATGATGTAGAGCTGCAGAGAAGAATATAGGAGAACAAAGAATTTTATGCATTTTAATTGTTATTTTCCATGTACAGGAGCACTGGAATTAATAGAAGAAAGCTTTGATTCCAATCTATGTGTTTGTTATGGTTGTTGGAACCACCTGTTAAATGGTATGTTGCAGGCTTGTTTGCATTCTCTGTATGCATTTTTCTTCAATGTTATGTGTGTGTGTGTATGCTCTAGAATTCTATTTTGAATGTTAGAATTCCGGATAAGGAGAGAATGAGTTTCAGTTATTTCTCTTTCTAAGAACTCCTGCAAAGAGTGCAGTGGAGGGTCTGCAAAGAGTGCGTCGACTAGGCTCTGAGTTTCATCTCATAACT
>JASDQU010586108.1:50131-61987 GCA_032191745.1 Picea mariana | reverse complement strand
ATTTCTCTTCAAAAATCTTTCGGATCTGAATCATCGAAATTTTTAAAGTGCAAGGAGTGCGTGGGAAATAGAATTCCTTAAAATACCAAGCTCAAGGGGGGTAACACTTTTCATAAGTGTTAAGGAGGCCCAAGAATCGAACCTGTCGAAGGAGCAAAGGTTCAAAACCTTTGTACACCTAGAAAACCTTCTAAGTCTGAGGAAGGGGTAAGCCTAAAGGAGGAGAGATCTCAGTTGTTCGATCCGAGTACAAAAGAATCAGAACCATCCATCAGGAGGGATGCATGGCAAGCGATCAGCGTTTCGTTGACTCATGCTTGGGAGAAGTCAAAGGGCAGAGCACTAAGAATTCGCGAGACGCGAAACTGCGACTTGATCTAAGCCGTTCGACTCAGGAAAGATCTAGACCGTTGATTGTCTAGGGTGAAATAGCGACATTTTGGGGATCAAAATATTGGAGGTGACAAGTCTTTCGACTTCGCGAAACGCGAAGTCCTGAAGTCATCATGATCATCTAATCGAGGGAGGATGTGGACTGTCAGACCTGAAGCGTCGAAATTTCGGTTATCGAGAGAACGGAGGTAAAGAAACTCCGAAGTCACGAAACGCGAAACACTGACTTGATCGCAGTTGTCAATCAAGGGAAGATTTGAGTCATAGATCTTGGGTCATCGCAATTTTGACTACCAGGTGAACAGAGGTAGCAGCGCTGCCAGGGTCACGAAACGCGAAATCGTGACGCACCTTTCACTCGAGCGCGTGGTCACCGCCAATAGTCACAAGGGAGAAAGGGCTTAGCAGAGAGGAGCTATTGCTCGTTTGGCATTGAGGTTCGAACAATGCTTGGGAGAGAAGTTGTGGGTCTCAGGTGACCTGCGCATTTGAGGAAAAGGACCTGTGTAAGTGGGTTTGGGGTATAGCAAAGACCCACAGAGTCAATCAGACTTAGTAACTTGATCGATCCTAGACTGGGAGGTCGCGCAGCCCTTAGGAGAGAAGGGGGGTCTACATCAGATGGGAAGGATGTGTGGGTTTTCTATGTGGACTAAACCCTCCTCTCAAATTTTTCCCTTTATGCAACTTATAATTACAGGTAATATTAACTTAACTAACAAACAAAGGAATTTTCCCTCTATTTTGTTTTCCTTGATATCTTTCTTTTGATAAGAAGATACGACTATGAGAGGAATGCCACTGAAAAGAACATGGCTCAAGTTGGTTATCACTCATGGGAGGCACTTTTGTTGAGGTGTTCATTATGTGCCACCTTTGGTATTTTTCTAATTTCTTATGTAAGTTTTTATATATTTTGATAGGGAATGCACATAAAAACTTAGGTTCATTTTTGAGGGAACTCGGGCGATCAATGGAGTGATTTGTTTGGATATTCTTGTGGAGATTGGACTTTCAAGCTTCCTGAACCCATGTATTCCATTGTCTAATCTTAATTTTTTTTATGTGTTTCATTCTGTTATGGAAACTATTACCCCTTCTATGGTAATTTATAGTTGAAAATGTAAAGGGACATCATCATATTTTGGTCTTAAGGATCTCAATATTGTCAAATTTACTAATCTCATTTGCTTTGTAATTAACGAATAAATTATGTAATATTTCTTATCTTTTATTTTTACAGAGCCCTATTCTTTATGTCTAATCGATGTGATTCCTATGTTTGGTTATGGCACCTAGAATTACACAATGCAGAGTCTCTATGTGACCTATGTACATTACATATCACAAGTCTCGAACATGACAAATTGTCTTTACCACCTAGCCATTGCCTAGAAACAATTATGTATTTAATTATTGATTTGCAATGTTTTTTTTAATAGTCTCCTCACTGTAGATTTCTTTTTATCAAGGAAGCATATGCATTCACATTTCAGTGGTAGAAAACATTTTCAAGTAAATTGCACTTGTGTCTCTTTGGAGAAAGGGGACCACTACCAATCTACCCTAGCCATAATAGTGGTTCTAATAAGAATTCTCACATTTGGAATTCCACCCTTTGTATAAATTTCTTTTGAACTATGTTTCTCTTTGTGTATAAAGTAAACTCTGTAACTTTTCTTGAAATGATGGGTAATCGGTTCTTTTCTTTGAATGATGGGTAATCGGTTTTCCTACTCTGTATGAATTTCACATTGAACAACATTCTTATTTTTTCTTTTTTCTTCACACCATATTAGCACAAATTATAAAAAAATATAAGTTAAATAACAAATAATCTAGAAACCAATAAATTATTACTGTTTTATATTAATATTGATAATTAACTATCATAGAGATTTATTTGGGTTGAAGTTGAGGTGCCATAAATGTCGGGGCTACTTTCTAGAGAGAAATGGATATCACTTTTCGCGGTCTAATCAATCAATTTGTAGTGGTCTTTCTCGATGATGTCATTGTTTTCTCCAAAAATAAGGGAGATCACTTATCCCATCTGAAATCTGTTTTACGACGATGCCACAAGTATGGCATCTCTCTAAATCCTAAGAAATTTGTCTTTGTAGTGGAACAAAGCAAGCTGCTCGGATTCATAGTATCCAATGAAGGGATGATCATTGATCCCGAAAGAACTCAAGTCATTTCCAAGCTTCCTCCCCCCTCTTCCAAAAACTCTATGCAATCTTTTCTAGGTCAAATAAATTTTGTCAGAAGGTTTGTCCCGAGTTTCTCATAAATGATGAGGCCATTGCAAAACTTAATAGAAAAGGATGTTCAATATCATTGGGGACCACAGGAAAGTCAAGATTTTGACTCCATCAAAAAATCCATAGTTGAGGCTCCCTCCCTAATGAGCCCTGATTTTTCACAAGATTTCACTCTTTATTCGTTCGCCTCTGATTGATCTTATGCCGCTGTACTGACCCAAAAGAACATTGAAAACAACAAAATTCCCATTGTCTTTATGAGTTTAGACTTCAAGGGAGTGGAGCTTAATTACCCGGCTGTAGATCAACATGCTTACACTTTTTTTAAAGCAGTAAAACATTTTGATCATATCTACTAAAATCTAGAACTAAAGTCATTGTGCCTTACCCTGCTGTCAGAAACTTGCTAGTACAGAAATAACTAGGTGAAAAATGGGCAAACTGGATGGCATCCTTACAAGAGTATGACCTCGAGATTATCCCTGCGCAAATTGTTAGAGGCCAAGGCCTATGTAAATTAGTGGCCAATTCAGTTGAAGAGCAGCAAAGTCAAATTGATGTTTTAATTGAAAATCAACATGATCAAAGTCAAATCTGTTGTGCACAAGGTGCTGCTAATTCTTGGTTTGATGACATTAATTTTTATCTAACACATGGTACTGCTCCTCATCATCTTGATCCGAAAAAGAGAAGAGCATTAAGACTAAAATCTGCACCTTTCTAGCTGGTGAATGGTATATTATTTCGCAAAATTTTTGATGAAATCCTTATGCGTTGTCTAGAAAGAGATGAAGCAGGTAAAGTGTCATCTGAATTGCATGTAAGAGAAGATGGTGGGCACTTCAATGGAGACACTACTGCTCAAAAAGTATTAAGAGCAGGGTACTATTGGCCCACACTATTCAAAGATGCCCATATATTATGTCGCAAATGCGTAATCTGCCAAAAGGCTTTTGGATGAGTATAGAAGGCAACATTCCCGTTGCAACCTGTCTCGGTGGATTTCCCTTTTCAGCAATGGGGTCTTGACATCATTGGCCCAATTAACCCCACCTCCTCACAACAGCATAAATACATCATTACAGCGATGGACTATTTTACCAGATGGTCCGAGGCTGCAACATTAAAGGTGGTAAACACCACTCAGGTAATATCTTTCCTTAATTCAAACATCATTACTTGATTCGGTATTCATGAATGTTTGGTCTTCGATAATGCTTCCTATTTTTCATCCCTCGATATGAGTGCATTTTCTTTAGAAAAAGGGATAAAACTGAAATATTCTGCCAACTATTACCCCCAAGGAAATGGTTTAGCAGACTCGACAAACAAAAACATGATCACTATCATCAAGAGGACAGTTTCTGAAAACCACAAAATTGGCACAACACACCTTTTAATACAATCTAGGCAGATAGGGTGACTCTGCAAACCGCTTCCCCCTTCTTTCTCATTTACGAAAGGGAAGAAATTCTCCCTTCGCATGTTTTGCTTCCCTCTCTGCAACTATCGCAGAAATTTCAAGAAGAGGATTGTCCTCCCCTGGAAAGTCAGATTAATGCTTTGTTGAAGTTAGAAGAGGTAAGAGCCCAAGCGAAAGAAAAACAGGGTCAGCATCAACATATTTTTAAAAGATGGCTTGATTTGAGTTCTGCCTCAGACAGGAATTTCGAGGTGGGTGATCTTGTCCTCAAGTGGGATAAACCTCATGAGGGGAAAGGGGAACATACCAAGTTCCAGAATCTGTGGTTGGGACCTTTCTTAATCTCTGAAAAACTAGTTCCCAGTTCTTTCCGCCTGCAGAATTTAGAGGGACAACCAAACACCTTCCTAGTGAATGGCCAAGCTCTCAAAAGGTATTTCGCCTGACAGATCCCAGATACACCTTTTGTACATATTTTTCTATTTTGATTTGTTTTTCTTTCCACTTTTTCTTTTTATTTCATTTTTTGTTTTATTGGATTTACAATTAAAACATGCCTGTATTACAGTTTAGTTCAAAGAAGGAGAACAAAATGCTTCATCGTAAAATAAATGTCAAGGACTATTAGAGCGTCAACTGCTATGATTTCCTAAAAACATAGACTAGTTAAAGAGGTTTTTTGTTCAGAATTGATTTCTGGTTTCAATTTGCATTTGTGAGTAGACACGACTATTATTAAAAGATCTTTACGTTGCCCCTGCTTTTAAGAAAGTGACTCAAGAATGCTTTCCTGTCCCCGAAAATTAGTTTCATTAGTAAACTATTTTTAGATCACGATGAAGGTTAGCAAGAAAAAATTAAAAGGCTGGAAAATAACAGGTCTTGTAAAAACTGGAGTTTTCAGCGTCACCCCGCTCTTCTGAATGTTTTTAAACTTATATCAGATTGTGAATAATTTCTCAAGAGTTGTGGGAAGTGTTTGTAAACCTGTCGGGATACTGAACAGGTCTGCTGGCAGCAGGTAAATGCATGCATGATGCCAAGACAACTTCGTCGGGGTACTGAACGGGCCCGCTGGTAGCGAAGCAATGTCAGGTTAGAGAAAATTCTCTGGTATATATTTTGATATTGATCATTAGCATCCTTCATTATGAATTGAAATTTCTTGGACATGATAGAGGCGTCAGAGTGGGTTAATTGACATCCCTGCCGAGGCTATGGACGTCTGCTGGCAGCAGTGGCCTTGTCAGTAGTATTGGAGCCATTAACTTAAACATCGTGGCTCTCATTTGTAGAATCTGTCACCAGATTTCCTTTTTAACAAAAGATGTCTGAAGCTGGACCACTTAATGCTTGTCAAGATGCTTAATGTCTTTCAGTTGTTCTTTGATCTGAAATCATTCTAATAATTCTAACCTGAACTCGTCGGTGATACAGAGATAACTACTTCTCCCAGCAAGTCACCATTGTTGGCAGCCCTACACATTTTCACCTTTTAAAGCGACAAATAATAAATTATGTAGTTGCCTACGCGTGGTCATATGGTTATTGCTTTTCGAAAGCAATTTTTGAAACTATGAATATGATGTTTCAGTTATTCCTAGTGTTTTCCTTTCTTCATTTTCATCCTTCATTCATGACTGAAAGCATGAACGAAGCATTAAAAATTATGATTATATTACCATTTTATCTAAGTTTTATGAAAGATAGATGTCTTTATAGGTTTTTTTTAATGAAGGCTATTTTTGCTATGAAGCTCATCTTGTTGATTTCTTTAAAGTGGCTCATCGATTATGAAGTGTGCTTTGAAATTTTTTTTGAAACACCAAGGATCCATTGAAATTAAACTGTGTTATATATCATTGTGGCTCTTGGTAAGACCTATTCTTGTCACTACCCTTTTGTTCACAAAAGAAAAAATCCTCTCCTAAACTTTAGAAATCAACCCCACCTTGTTGTGCAATGATAAAATTTGAATGAACCTAGTCGTAGCCTGTACCCTGTGAGAGGTGGTAGTCTGACAATGATAGGCCCATCATTTCAAGATAAGTCTCGGGTTTCGTATGTACTCTTGACACTCATTTCACAAAACGCCTTTCCTTTTGTATTGAAGAACCCATTTTCATGCACGCTAGGGTATTGATGAGTTTTGATTTTGAGATTTCGCTCTGGTCTTCTCTGTTCCATAAACCTTTCATACTCTCTGTGTTTTTTTGTCTGCCTTCCGAACCCTCATGACCCCGGTCGTAAGGATTGAGCCCAATGGCTCGCAAACCCTTCTCTTGTGTGATGATGCAAGGGAAGACCTTAAAGGTCAAGGCTGGCTCGGATTTCTTGAGAAATTTCAGGGTTTTAACTTGCAAACTGCCCAAGAATTTTCCCTCTCTTTTGATGGCTACCGAGCCAAGGTAGGAGACATTCAAATCAAGGTCACCGAGGAATTTTTAGGCCATGCGACAGGTCTTCCACTTAGCAGGCATAAATGGTTTAAAAACGCTAAGGTAGAGGACGTACCGTGGAGCCTGTTCTTTACCTCTAGGAAGATCATGTGTTGTGATAAAGGTATGCCCATATCCTTGTTGAAAACTCGGTGGCATGGTTTATTAACAGTTTTGAGACAATTCATCACATGCGACGGTTGCTTTGGCCTTGTTTTCCTGTATCATATACGTTTGTTGATGAACTTCATCGGTTTTCAGTTGAATATGCCTTTTTATTTATTAATAAGTCTGTATAAGATGGCCAAAACGTATAAGAGACAACATTTAAATTCTAGTCTGTTTCATCACGGGTTGATAAAGATGTTGTTAAAATTGCAAAATGATAATTGGGACGCCTTCTTAATTAGAAATGGTTTCATTACACCCAGTCTCGTAGAGGTTGATAAGCCCATGATGGAAGAAACCACAATCCCTGCCACTGATAGAGCAGTTCCTTCATCTAAAGAAGCCTGTGATACGACCATCCTCAATGAGCCTATGCCTGAGAAAACAGATGCTGAACCGCTAGCCTTTGAATTGCATGACCATGAGAAGCATGCCTACCCTGATACCTCTGCTAAAAATGCAAAGAGGCCTTCGTACAAAATGTCTAAGGGTGACATGGATAGAGGTTTTAAAAATAAAAGGGTAGGTAGGTTAATCTCTAGGAGCCTATGAAATAAACTGAACTCTCGTATGAGCTTGATCAAAATGATCAAGGTCCATGAGAGCTTCGATTATGAGATCGAGAGATTCTTGGTAGAAGAAGACCCTCCTTGCCTCAAACCAGATCTCGGCAAGGCCTATAATTTTGTAGATAATTTTCCACCCTGCCTGAAGCACAGCCAAGGATTTCCAGGTATCAAGCTTGATAAAAAACCCATAGACAATAGTGGAGACGTTCTGACACATGGCTGTGGATATCCTCAAATAGCTATCACAGATCCACAGTGTGAAGTTGGTCTATTTTGGATCGATAAGTATTACACAGACATACCTACTCTTCAATTGCAAATCAAAACCCTCACTACTCAGATCGACTCATTAAAGGATGAAAATCATAGGCTAAATTCCATTGTTCAAAGGCAAGGCAAGCGTTTGAAAAGGATTGGGAACATAATAGTAAAAAATGTTGAGAGTGTTACAACAGTAGTTAACTCTGAGGTCCTGTGAATCAAATTGAGCATGCAGTTAAGAGGTAAAGATTTGATTGATTGCCTTGTATTTTATTTATTTATTTATTCAATTATATAGATTTAATTTGATTTTTGTTGTTAAAATAAAACTAGCTATAGAATCAGATGATTCTGTAGCCAGTTTATCTTCATTCGAATTTGTGGAAATTATTGGTTATAACAATATCTAAACTCCTTTATTTTCATTTTTTGTTTTTCAGGATATCAAGTAATTGGTGGTGATCTCATGATATGGACTATTTATGAGCTCATTTGGTACATCTTTTGTAAACAAAAAGAAGTCTGTTTTAGTTTTGAGAGATACAACGTGATATGGAGTGGTTATTACCCTCTATTTTGTAATTAGCAAATCTTTTTTGAGATTTAATCTTATCCCACAAGATAAGATGTTTATCTTTTCTAAACTCTTTAAATACTTGTAATTTTTGTAATCAAGACATCTTGTCCTGGGGATGAAGGTGGACAATTTATTCACAAATTTGGACGAAACATATAGTTACATTTCGGCTTTAGCTTTCTGTAAATGGTTTTTTCATTTATGGTTTGTTTATCCTGAGAAATTAATAGTTGTTGATAGTGTTGAGACCCGAAATTGACATCCCCGTTACCCTATTGTACTCTTCATTTATACCTTTTTGGCCTACCTAGAGCTTGTATGAATGACAAGAACGCTACCATTAGCCAGTGATAAGGTCATAAGGTAAAGTATGGTTAATTCATTCATTTTGTGGTTTATAGAGTTAAGAAATTGAATATTTCATGTACTAATGCTTCAATTTACCATGGATAAATCTTTGACCTCTAGATATCCAACATTCCTGTACCAGCTTAGCTATCTAGTACCCGTGCACCAAGACCGCCACTGTCTGAATATGGTACCAAATGCATCCGGTACTAAAATCTCATCTGTTGCAATCCGGTACCAATGGTCGTGGATTGTCGTGATCCGGTACCACCATTTGCACACTGTTGTGATCCGATACCATCTACCTGTCACGATCCGGTACCAATATAGAGAACCGAATGTACCAAGTTTAGCTCTAGATCGCCCAAGACAATTGGTGGATGTTTATTTGCTTTAGCAAGGCTATGTTAGAACAGTTTGTTGATTGCCTCATCCTCATGCACTTCATGTCATGAGGATGAAGCTAAAAGATGTAACCGAATAATTAAATTTAAACATTTGACTGATTTGCAAATCATTTCACCTCCTTGTGTTTCACAACTAAGACTATTAAATAGCCATGGCAAGGATGGTGGAAGTGTAGGAGAGTTAGCATATTAAACAACGTAGGAGAGTTAGCATATTAGACTATTAAACAACGTATGATATTGCAGAACATATTATGAGTGAAGACTAATAGAAGAACGCCATTTATCTCCATGTATTGATTGTCTATGATTGAATATGAGTTGAGTTGTTAATAAAAGTTTGATGTTATGTTTTGAGATTTGAGTGAGAGTAATGTGTGGGTTGAAAACAAACCTCTTGTAGACTTCAGTAGCTGACCTATTGAAGCGGCAAGGGCCCACTGCCCAACAAAGTTCAGCATCTTCGTAGATTAGCATTAGTATTTATTTTCAGTAGTGTAAACATTAAATCAGTTGAAGCTTTAACTCTGTTAGATGATAGCGGTACCGCTTAGACTAGGATTTCCATTATATAATTGTTTAGAGATCTTTACTTGCTCTGTTTTTGCATATGCTTTGTTTTTATGAATTTGGTTTTTAGACATGAATGTTGGCAGTAGTGGTTAGACATATTTGAAGGAGAACTAGTGAAGCCCACAACAACACCTTGTGAACCACATCATACTCAGTATATTGACTATTTAACTACCCATGCTATGTCTTGATGATTGATGTATGATTTCCTTTTCAGAAGTGTGGATTGCATAGTTAGTTTTCTAGGTCAGATAGCAGAGTTGATCTGTCAAACCAACTCCATCTCATACTTGCATCTGCCATAATGGAGTGGATAGCCTCTCTGTGAAAGACAACCAAAGTGCATTGCGGTTTGCTATTTTGATTTATTTCCAGCATGCATAATCTAGTTTAATTCTATACTCGTGACATTAGAAATTACCTTTCTTACTGGTGTCTTGTAACTCTGTTGATTACGAATCCCAGATTGATAATTAATGAGTGCATTATACTAAACATATAAGCAACACAACATTTTGACGCCGTTGTCGGGGATTTGCAAACGGTAGGAAGTGATTTTTAGCCTAGATTATTTTTATAAAAAAATTTTAAGGTTTCTTGAGGGAGGAGGATAAAACGTTTAAGACGTGAGTGAAGAGCCACACGACCAATATAGTGGGGTTCTCCGAAGCCAGGTTGCCTTCTTACCTTCTAGATAGAATTAGGATTTCAATTCAGTTAAAGTATCAAATTTCCATTTTATGCATAGATATAGAGATAACAAGGGTAAATTTGTAAGCTCCAAAGATTCAAAAACAACCCTCCCCACTAATCCAACTAACACTTGTGCAAGAAAAAATTCCACCAATAGAAAATTCAAGGGGAGCTAGTGAAGCTCCAGAAGGAGAACCTAAAACGGAAGAATCAGTATTGGGACAGGCAGAACGTGAGTCTGCTGAACATTTAGGAGACACAGAAAATCCAGTTTCTGAATCATCCATTAGTAGAATGGCAGAAGAAGAAGGAAATGCAGCCACAAAGACTACAACTTTTGGGTTTCCAATCTTGGATATTTCCAAAAACATCAACATGAAGAATATCCCACTATCATCGTTACCCACTTTTAGAGGTATGTCAAATGAAGACCCAGATTTATTTTTATTCGAGTTTGACATATTATGTAGAATCTATAACTACTCAGATGATGCCCAAAAACTTAAGCTTTTTCCTGCTACAATGAAAGATTCATCCTTAAGATGGTTCATGAGCTTAAGATAAAATACAATCCTTTCTTGGGATCAAATGAAAGACACATTTTTACAAAAATACCAAGACTATTGTAAGGATAATGTTAAAAATGACATTTTTAAAATGCAGCAAACAGAAGATGAAAGCCCTGAAGACTACTTAGAAAGGTTCTTATACAACTATCAAAAGTCAAAACTATTCACCACAGACCCAACTGTAGTAAGAAATGTATTCTTGAAAGGTCTTAGAGATGATTGCATAGAAGTTTTAAACTTGTTGAGTTCAGGAGATGTACACCAAAAACCTTTTTCAGAAATTGCAGATTACTGTAGGAGATACTCAAGAGGACAAGCTAAAACAGGCAAAGAACCAAGAGATCATTTTAGCAAAAATACAAAACAAAGCTCAGGGACTGTCACCATAACTATGTTAGGAAACTTATTGGAGAACTTTAAAACATACATCTTGAGCACAATAAGTAACCAGTTAGATACTCTGAAACTGAAAAAGAAACAAGAAGAAGATGCTTTAGCAATATTTTGTCATAGATGTCAAAAGAAGCACAACAACGAGAAAGAATGCCCATTAAATGTCATAGAAATATATGGTTTGTGTACACTATAACACCCCACATCTGAGTGTACAACCTTTCTTGAGCTACAAGCCATGTATAGGGGAGGAGGAGCCTCACAAGAACAACCATACACTTCTAGAAGACCTTGGAGAGCCCAAAATCCCAATACATTTTATGATCCTAATATACAATATCAACAACAGCAATGGGGTCCTTCCCCAATGACCTATCCACAATGGACACCTCAGCAAACTCAACCTTGGCAACAAGGTTGGAGGGGACCTATGTATGGAAATCCCTCTTACCCTACATATCCACAGTACCCTACAAACATTTCCCAATTACTACCTAGATTCAACCCACCACAGATGCAAGCCTTACTCCCACCTCCTATACAACAACAATTTACAACCCCCTTGAACCCTCATCAACAACAACAAGTATCTATAAATGCCAATCAACAACCACAAAACCAAGCTGCCCACAATCCTCCAAGACCAACAACAATCCCTACCCAACCAATCCCTAACCCCAATAATCGACCCACCCACTCTGTGTAGAATACAGAAGTTCAAACCTTCCCCACCTATGAAGTTCAACTAAGATCGAGGAAAGTTGTAAACCAATCAAATCC
>JASDQU010586108.1:0-41030 GCA_032191745.1 Picea mariana | reverse complement strand
TTTATCTTTTGCTTAAATACGCCCATTACATTCACATTAAAGCATATGTACATATATATATATATATAGTATTTAGTAATTAGTAATTTATTTCTTTTCTTTTATTTCTCTTCTTTTAGGATTCTTAGATTGAACAACGGAGCCATTAAACCCGTCAGGATGAGTTATACCAAATGGCTTGGGTTACTTAGACAACCTCAGACCAGACTCATTCTTCGAATTGACGGACAGTCATTTTCGCCCATCAACAAATGGCGCTAGAAGGAGGGCCTGAACACGATTGATGGCACGTGGAAGTCCCAAGACTCCTCCCCCACACACCCGCTCCACTATAGTAACAAGGATCCATTCCGACAATAACGTTATCTCTCAAACAACAACTACCTCAAACGAAAATCTATAGATTAATGTTGAGCCAGTAACACCAAACCCTCAAGGGTCTGACATACAAGAAATTGTTCGTCAGTCACTTCTAAGGACACATGATGCTTTGGCCCATATCAGACAACCTGGTCGGCCACTGAATCAACCTCTAGATTTCTCTAATATCAGAGAGAAACTTGAAGGCACTGGTTTGCCCCCAAACCCCACAGATCCAGGTCACATCCCCACTCCTGCAGCTGGAGGATCTGGTATCCCACCTTCACCACCTCATTCATCTCCTTCTTCTTCAGGAGAAGAGTCATATGGCGAAGGCAGTTCTTCATCTCAGCCTTCGACACCACCTACGCCCATGGAAAATCCAAACAATCTCGCCAGGCCCTGGCTTGATCAGGATGTTGTGGCCATACTTGGACCCCAACACCCTTTGCCTAAACATCTAGAGAAATGGCTACCTAAATTTGATCGAGACTCTAAGCAAATCTCTGAGGATCACATAAAGAAATTCATGCTAGCCATTAGACTCTGAAGCGTAGAACATGAATATGTAGTATGTAGACTTTTTCCTTATACGTTTGAAGGCAATGCCTCTACGTGGTATTTTTCCCAACAACCCCACACCATTGTATCTTGGGACAAATTCGAGTCTTGTTTCCTTGAGAAATTCAGAGATGATAAATCTCCTGAAGTCTTAGTCATGGAACTCTCTAGCTTAAAGATGAACCCTAAGGAAAAAATAAAATATTTTAATCAAAGGTTCCTCACATTAAAAAATCGAATCCCTGTTGATTCAATGCCTACTGAAAATCTTATTGTCACATATTACACCAAAGCCCTACACTAGAATATAGCAATTTGGGTTAAAAGGTCTATGAAGGCAACGTTATTGGAAGCCTTCGAGGAGGCAAGCCAAATCAAGAGAGATATTCTAAGCCTAAAAGATAATCTTAGCAATGAGACAGAGATTACCCCATCTTCTAAGAAGAAGATAGAAATTCTTCCTAGACCTCCCCAAACCAAAACTCAATCAGAGAGTTCATATCTAGAAAGTTTACAAAAGGTCGTCCAAAAATTGTCAAATCAAGTCGTAGACTTAAGGAGATCAGCTGAAGAAGCATCTTCAAGCAATGGGACTTGCAAACCCCGTTTTAGAAAACCTTTTCCCTCAAACCGACCAAACCCAAACCCTGAAGGTCTGAATCTTGAAAGCCTACAATACGCTATACATACAATCCTTGAAACACATGATAACTTAGTTCCCCCTGAGATTTCTGAAGATGTGGTTGAAGAAGAAATAGTCGAAGAAGATGAATCATCTCCCAATATCTTCGGGCATTTTTCCGACAGTATCTTTCAAGATAATTTTGAAACTGTCCATCCTTACAATACCAAAAGTAAAACTCAAAATAAACCCTCTTCTGAAATTGGAACTAATGCGCCTCAAAAACAATTTAAGAAAACTCAAACCAAACAGAATTCAACAACCCCAAGTTTAGAATATGATTTGATTGAAGACCTAAAGAAACTTATAACCAATATTTATGTTTATGAACTATTGAAATTTCCTTTTCTTGTACAGAAAATGCTTCAGAACATTGCAGAAAACAACAAAAACAACAATCTGAACAGCAAGAAAATTGCAGAAATCAGTCCTAAAACACCTCAAAAGGTCCTTATTAAAACAACACCAGAACCCTCGGATAAAAGAGACCTTGCTGTAAAAAGTGTATGAAATGTAGATAAAGTAATTTTAGGGACAACAACTAAAAACCAGCAAAGTTCTGCTAATAATACTTGCAAAAATGTCCCACCTTTTTTATTGACTTTTGAAATTTTCAATAGAAATGTACATAACTACATGATAGATTCTGGCACATCATCAAATGTGATGCCTTGGTCTGTCTGCCAAAAAATAAATGCTGAAGTTCAACCTTCCAGTCTGAAAATTATTCAGCTCGATCTGACCAATGTTAAGGTAATAGGTGAATTAAAAAATGTCCTTGTTAGCCTATCCTCTAATCCTAAGGTTCACTAGATTATTGATACCATTTTCATTGACATCCTTGAAGTATATGGTTTATTTTTAAGTAGGGATTGGTCTGAACAGTTGCATGGCTACTTTGCGGTAGACTGGTCCCATTTGTGGCTGCCAAAGATTGGAAAGCCTAACAGAATCAGGATTAATCGTGAGTGTTACCTCAAGCATACCATTATCAATTTAAATGACACAAATGAACCATTTACTGCTTCTACTAATCCACCTGAAATGCAGGGAATGAACACCTTTTTTGATAACTTCATGGCGAAAACTTCCATCATCATTGACCCAAAACAACAGTCAAAACTCATGACATGCACACAGTCGACAGTTCTACCTAATGTGCCTAATACGACCGATGAAGCTCACATATGGTCTCTCTACTTCGATGGATCCAAATCTAAAGAAGGAGCTGGTGTAGGATGTGTGCTCATTGACCTAGCAGGTAACAAAACTTTGATCGCTTGGCGATTAGAATTTGAATGCACAAACAACACTGCTAATGGTATTCGGTGATTTGAAAATTGTGGTCAGACAGGTGAGAAATTCCATTCATTGCCTATCACCACACCTGAAAAGTTATCAAGCCAAGGTATGGAATCTAATGCACAAATTTTCTGCATTTAACATTAAATCTATTCCAAGATTAAACAATTCTGAGGTTGACTTGTTAGCTAATGTCGCTTCCAAACTTTTTCCCACAGAAGGTCTTTCTCCGAACGCATTTTCGATTGAGTTGTTCTTCAGACCATCAATCCCAGATAACATCACTAACTGGAGAGTGTTCGATGATGATCAACAGGTCATCAATTTCCTGCACATGGAAAACACTTTCCAAGGTGCGGTTATCGATGAGGGCACCCACGACGAAGACCTCCACAATTTTACGGTAATATGGGACCCGAGGTTTCCTGAATCAACATAAGATTTGGTAAATTCTATCCTGAAATATATGGTAAGGTTAGAAAAGTTTTATGATTTGTATGAAAAATTCAGGAAATCGATAAATTGTAAAATGAATAGTTCTTCCTTGACCCATGAAAAGTAAATCTGGGAACTAAAGATAATCCACAATGCATCAATTTGGGAACAAGATAATCTGAGAAAGAAAAATCATCCTTTATAAAACTGTTTAAAGAATTTAAGGATGTCTTTGCTTGGAAATACGATGATTTAAAATTTTTTGACTCTAACATTATACAACACATCATCCCCATGAAACCCCAGACTCAACATTTTCAACAGAAGCTGAGAAATATGCACCCCAAACTCGAACCAACGGTCAAGAAAGAACTAAACAAACTATTGAATGCAAAGATAATCTTTCCAGTAAGACACACACAGTGGGTATCTAACCTTGTCCCTATGAGGAAGAAAAGTGGCGAAATTCAATTCTGTGTCGATTTTTGAAACTTAAACTGAGCGTCTGACAAAGACAATTATCCTATTCCTCCGATGGAAAAAATTCTCCAGTAGGTATCCGGTTTTGAAAGATTGTCACTACTAGACGATTTTCAAGGGTACAACCAGGTCCTCATGTCTCCCCCAGACCAATTGAAAACCACTTTTCATACTCCATGGGGTACCTACGCCTATAGAAAGATGCCTTTTGGGATTATAAATGTCGGGGATACTTTCCAGAGAGCAATGGATATCTCTTTTTGTGATCTAATCAATCAATCTATAGTGGTCTTTCTCAATGACGTCACTGTTTTCTCCAAAAATAAAGGGGATCACTTATCCCATCTGAAATCTATTTTACAATGATGCCACAAGTACGACATCTCTCTAAATCCTAAGAAATATGTCTTTGCAATGGAACAAGACAAGTTGCTCAGATTCATAGTATCCAATGAAGGGATGATCATTGATCCCAAAAGAACTCAAGTCATTTCCAAGCTTCCTCCCCCCTCTTCATAAAATCTATGCAATCTTTTCTAGGTCAAATAAATTTTGTCAGAAGGTTTGTCCTGAGTTTCTCGGAAATGGTGAAGCCATTGCAAAACTTAATAAAAAAGGATGTTCAATATCATTGGGGACCACAGGAAAGTCAATCTTTTGACTCCATCAAAAAATTCATAGTTGAGGCTTCCTTCCTAATGAGCCCTGATTTTTCACAAGAATTCACTCTTTATACATTCGCCTCTAATCAATCTTATGCCGCTATACTGACCCAAAAGAATGCTGAAAACAACGAAATTCCCATTGCCTTTATGAGTTCATCCTTCAAGGGAGCGGAGCTTAATTACCCCACTGTAGATCAATAGGCTTACGTTGTTTTTAAAGCAGTAAAACATTTTCGATCATATCTATTGAAATCTAGAACTAAAGTCATGGTGCCTTACCCTACTGTCAGAAACCTTCTAGTATAGAAAGAACTGGGTGAAAAACGGAAAAACTGGATGACATCCTTACAAGAGTATGACCTCGAGATTACCCTTGCGCAAATTGTTAGAGGCCAAGGCCTATGTAAATTAGTGGCCGATTCAGTTGAAGAGCAACAAAGTCAAATTGATGTTTTAACTGAAAATCAACATGATCAAAGTCAAATCTATTGTGCACAAGGTGTTGCTAATTCTTGGTTTGATGACATTAAGTTTTATCTAATGCATGATACTTCTCCTCATCATCTTGATCTGAAAAATAGAAGATCATTAAGACTAAAATAGGCACCTTTCCAGCTGGTGAATGGTATATTATTTCACAAATTTTTTGATGAAATCCTTATGCATTGTCTGGAAAGAGATGAAGCAGATAAAGTGTTATCTAAATTGCATGCAGGAGAAGCTGGTGGGCACTTCGGTGGAGACACTACTACTCACAAAGTATTAAGAGCAGAATACTATTGGCCCACGCTATTCAAAGATGCCCATATATTATGTTGCAAATGCATAACTTGCCAAAAGGCTTCTGGACGAGTACAGAAGGCGGCATTCCCGTTGCAACCTGTCTTGGTGGATTTCCCTTTTCAGCAATGGGGTCTTGGCATCATTGGCCCAATTATCCCCACCTCCTTGCAACAACATAGATACATCATTACAACGATGGACTATTTTACCAGATGGTCCGAGGCTGCACCATTAAAGGTGGTCAACACCAGTCATGTAATATCTTTCCTTAATTCAAACATCACTACTCGATTCGGTAATAATTCCTGAATGTTTGTTCTTCGATAATGATTCCTATTTTTCATCCCTCGATGTGAGTTCCTTTGCTTTAGAAAAAGGGATAAAACTGAAATATTATGCCAGCTATTACCCCCAAGAAAATGGTTTAGAAGAATCGACAAACAAAAACCTGATCAAGATAATCAAGAGGACAGTTTCTGAAAAACCACAAAAATTGGCACAACACACTTTTTAATGCAATTTGGGTTGATAGGGTGACTTTGAAAACCATTGTTGGTAATTCCCCCTTCTTTCTTGTTTATGAAAGGGAAGCAATTCTCCCTCTGCATGTTCTGCTTCCCTCTCTGTAACTGTCGCAGAAAGTTCAGGAAGAGGATTGTCCTCCCCTGGAAAGTTGAATTAATGTTTTGTTGAAGTTAGAAGAGGTAAGAGCCCAAGCGAAAGAAAAACTGGATCAGTAGCAAGGTATTTTTAAAAGCTGGTTTGATTCGATTTCTTCCTCGAACATGAATTTTGAGGTGGGTGATCTTGTCCTCAAGTGGGATAAACCTCATGAGGGGAAAGGGGAACATACCAAGTTCCAGAATCTGTGGTTGGGACCTTTCTTAATCGCTAAAAAACTAGGTCCCAGTTCTTTCCACCTGCAGAATTTAGAGGGACATCCAGACACCTTTCCAGTGAATGGCCAAGCTCTCAAAAGTTATTTCACCTGACAGATCCCAGATACACCTTTTGTACATATTTTTCTGTTTTTATTTGTTTTTCTTTCTACTTTTTCTTTTTATTTTGTTTTTTGTTTTATTGTCTTTCCAGGTAAAACATGCTTGTATTATAGTTTAGTTCAAAGAAGGAGAGCATAATGCTTCATCTTAAAACATCTGTCAAGGACTGTCAGAGCGTCAACTGCTGTGATTTCCTAAAAACGTAGACTAGTTAAAGAGGTTTTTTGTTCAGAATTGATTTCTGGTTTCAATTTGCATTTGTGCGGAGACACGACTATTATTAAAATCCCTTTAAGTTGCCCCTGCTTTTAAGAAAGAGACTCAAGAATGTTTTCTTGTCCTCAAAAATTAGTTTCATTAGTAAACTATTTTCAGATCATGATGAAGGTTAGCAAGCAAAAATTAAAAGGCTGGAAAATAACAAGTCTTTTAAAAACTGAAATTTTCAACGTCACCCCGCTCTTCTAAATGTTTTTAAACTTATATCAGATTGTGAATAATTTCTCAAGAGTTGTGGGAAGTGTTTGTAAACCCACCAGGATATTGAACAGATCTGCTGGTAGTGGGTAAATGCATGCATGATGCCAAGACAACTTCGCCGGGGTACTGAACGGGCCCGCTGGTAGAGAAGCGATGTCAGGTTAGAGAAAATTCTCAGGTATAAATTTTGATATTGATCTTTAGCATCCCTCATTCTGAATTGAAATTTCTTGGACAGGATAGAGGTGTCAAAGTGGGTTAATTGACATCCCTGCCAAGGCTATGGATGCCTGCTGGCAGTAGTGGCCTTGTCAGCAATATTGGAGCCATTAACTTAAACATTGTGGCTCTTATTTGTAGAATCTGTCACCAGATTTCATTTTTAACAAAAGATGTTTGAAGCTAGACCACATAATGATTGTCAAGATGCTTAATGTCTTTCAGTTGTTCTTTGATCTGAAATCATTCTAATAATTCTAACCTGAACTCGTCGGTGATATAGAGATAACTGCTTCTCCCAACAAGTCGTCATTGTTGGAAGCCCTACCTATTTTCACCTTTTAAAGTGACAAATAATAAATTATGTAGCTGCCTACGTGTGGTCATATGGTTATTTATTTTCGAAAGCAATTTTTGAAACTGTGAATATGATGTTTCGATTATTCCTAGTGTTTTCCTTTCTTTGTTTTCATGCTTCGTTCATGACTGAAAGCATGAACGAAGCATTAAAACTTATGATTGTATTTCCATTTTATCTAAGGTTTATGAAAGATAGATGTCTTTATAGGTTTTTTTTAATGAAGGCTATTTTTGCTGTGAAGCTCATCTTGTTGATTGCTTTAAAGTGGCTCATCGATTATGAAGTGTGCTTTGAAATTTTGTTTGAAACACCAAGGATCCATTGAAATTAAACTATGTTGTATGTCATTGTGGCTCTTGGTAATACCTATTCTTTTCACTACCCTTTGGTTCACAATTTTTTTTTCCTCTCCTAAACTTTAGAAATCAATCCCACTTTGTTGTGCAATGATAAAATTTGAATGAACCTAGTCGTATCCTATACCCTATGAGAGGTGGCAGTCTGACAACGATAGTCCCATCATTTTGAGATAAGTCTCGGGTTTCGTACGTACGCTTGACACTCATTTCACAAAACGCCTTTCCTTTTGTATTGAAGAACCCATTTTCATGCGCGCAAGGGTATTGATGAGTTTTGTTTTTGAGATTTTGCTTTGGTCTTCTCTGTTCCAAAAACCTTTCATACTCTTTGTGTTTTTCTGTCTGCCTTCTGAACCCTCATGGCCCTAATCATAAGGATTGAGCCCAATGGCTCGCAAACCCTTCTCCTGTGTGATGATGCAAGGGAAGACCTTAAAGGTCAAGGCTGGCTTGAATTTCTTGATAAATTTCATGGTTTTAACTTGCAAACTGCCCAAGAATTTTCCCTCTCTTTTGATGGCTATCGAACCAAGGTAGGAGACATTTAGATCAAGGTCACTGATGAATTTTTAGGTCATGCGACGGGTCTTCCACTTAGCAGGCATAAATGGTTTAAAAATGCCAAGGTAGAGGAGGTATCGTGGAGCCTGTTCTTTACCTCTAGGAAGATCATGTGTTGTGATAAAAGTATGCATGTATCCTTGTTGAAAGATCGGTGGCATGGTTAATTAGCAATCCTGAGACAATTCCTCACATGTGAGGGTCTCTTTGGCCTTGTTTTCCTGTATCAGATAGGTTTGTTGATGAACTTCATCGGTTTTCAGTTGAATATGCCTTTTTATTTATTAAGAAGTATGTATAAGATGGCCAAAAGGTATAAGAGACATCATTTAAATTCTAGTATGTTTCATCATGAGTTGATAAAGATGTTGTTGGTTCATCAACTAAAATTGCAAAATGATAATTGGGACGCCTTCCTAATTCAAAATGGTTTCATTACACCCAGTCTTGTAGAGGTTGATAAGCCCATGATGGAAGAAACCACAATCCCTGCCATTGATAGAGTAGTTCCTTCATGTAAAGAAGCCTGTGATATGACCATCCTCAATGAGCCTATGCCCGAGAAAACAGATGCTGAAATGACAGCCTTTGAATTGCATGACCATGAGTAGCACGCCTACCCTGAAACCTCTGCTATAAACACAAAGAGGCCTTCGTACAAACTGTCTAAGGGTGACATGGATATAGGGTTTAAAAATAAAAGGGTAGGTAGGTTAATCTATAGGAGCCTACGAAATAAATCGAACTCTCATATGAGCTCGATCAAAATGATCGAGGTCCATGAGAGCTTCGATTCTGAGATTGAGAGATTCTTGGCAGAAGAAGACCCTCCTTGCCTGAAACCAGATCTTGGCCAGGCCTATAATTCCGTAGATAATTTTCCACCCTTCTTGAAGCACAACCAAGGATTTCCAGGTATCAAGCTTGATAAAAAACCCACAGGCAATAGTGGAGACGTTCTGACACTTTCCCGTGGACATCCTCAAACAGCTATCAGAGATCCATGGTGTGAAGTTTGTCTATTTTGGATCGATAAGTATTACATAGACATACCTACTCTTCAATTGCAAATCAAAACCCTCACTACTTAGATCAACTCATTAAAGGATGAAAATCATAAGATAAAGTCCATTGTTCGAAGGCAAGGAAAGCGTTTGAAAAGGATTGGGAACATAATAGTAAAGAATGTTGAGAGTGTTACAACAGTAGTTAACTCTGAGATCCTATGAATCAAATTTAGCATGCAGTTAAGAGGTAAATATTTGATTGATTGCCTTAGTTGTATTTTTTTTTTCAATTATATATATTTAATTTTCTTTGTGTTGTTAAAATAAAACTAGCTACATAATCAGTTGATTATGTAGCCAGTTTATCTTCATTCAAATTTGTGGAAATTATTGGTTATAAAAATATCTAAACTCCTTTATTTTCTTTTTTGTTTTTCAGGATATCAAGTAATTGGTGGCGATCTCATGATATGGACTATTTTTGAGCTCATTTGGCACATCTTTTGTAAACAAAAAGAAGTATGTTTTAGTTTTAAGAGATATAGTGTGATATGGAGTAGTTATTACCCTCTATTTTGTAATTAGCAAATCTTTTTTGAGATTTAATCTTATCCCCCAAGATAAGATGTTTATCTTTTCTAAACTCTTTAAATACTTGTAATTTTTGTAATCAAGACATCTTGGCCTAGGGTTGAAGGTGGACAATTTATTCACAAATTTGGACAAAACATATATTTACATTTCGGTTTTAGATTTCTGTAAATGGTGTTTTCTTTTATGGTTTGTTTATCGTGAGAAATTAATAGTTGTTGATAGCTTTAGTCTTCACAATTTATTATGGTATTGGGATAATTTCTTTAAAGATTCTTCACATTTTGATGCTTCAAATAATATACAGAGTGATCATTTATTCAACTCAAATACAAGATTTATCTTTAATTTTCTGTTGAATGTTTAAATGAAAAGTTCTTACAATAAGATTTATCTCACTATAATTGCTTGTAAATCATAAGATCACAACGACTATTTGTATCATACATTCTGTTACTAAAATTCAATTTCCAGCACATTGTTCCGCATTTATTTGGAACAATTTTAAGGTTCATTGCAGGTTTCCCTCTTGGACAATGTGGCTAGATATTCTCTAATTGTGCAGATGTCTGGATACATAGCGTCAACACACTAACAGGTTAGATCACTTATTTTTTTTCTGTCGTTACTCATCACTGAAACACGGATATATGGTTTGGCTTTGACTATCCATGTGTTTTTGTTTCATAACATTTGTTCTTATTAGTTTTGTTTTATAAAGAAAAAACCAAAAATATTTTATTTGCTTTCTTTATCTGCTTTTACGAGGTAGTCATTTTCATAGAGTTTAGTAAGTTTAGATTAAAACTTGCAGCTTGTAAATAATGTATATGAATGAGAGTTGTTTATCTTTTGCTTAAATACACCCATTACATTCACATTAGAGCATATGTACATATATATAGTATATAGTAATTAGTAATTTATTTCTTTTCTTTTATTTCGCTTCTTTTAGGATTCTTAGATTGGCCAACGAAGCCATTAAACCCATCAGGACAAGTTATGCCAAATGGCTTGGGTTAATTAGACAACCTCAGACCAGAATTGTTCTTCCAATTGACGGATGATCATTTTCGTCCGTCAATAGGACCTAACCTCCCTAACTCCTCACATAGGTAGAATAATATATTTTCCATGTAATAAAAATGATATTAATAAATAAGGCCTAGTAATAAGGTGAACAAATAAAATGTAAGAAGATCTAATAGAAGCTTCCACTTCTACAAATATCTTCCTCTAGATTGTTCTTTTGGTATATATATTTAGTATAAATAAGAGTCGAGGGAATGAGAATTTTTATCTTGAGAATTATTATAATAGAGTGTTCCTCTACTGGAGGTTTCCCCCTCGAAGAGGCAAGTGAGCATTGCTTCCATTTCAATAAAGGTATCCTTTTGGTGTGTTATTCTCTATATTCTTTTGTTTTATTAGTAATTTCTGTGATATTCCTATTTCTTCTCAATATAACATAACTAGGTGCATAACAAGTGGTATCAAGTCACTTTCCTAGGCGGGAATTGTGAGTTAATTGTTTTTAGGGTAGGGACGTGTTTCGACGTCTTTAAAATACAATGATTTGTCATTCAACACATAAATCCATGGTCAGGGAATTATACACGCAAAAAATACAAGAAGTTTTTAAGCTCAAAATGTTGGACACCCTTGTAACCCCTGTTGGTACTCCTCCGAGTGGTAGTGCATTAGACAACACTTATATGCAAATTTGCTTAGGTATCCTTAACCATGTTATAGATCAATTGATCAACCACTTGATTGCTATAGTTCCACTAAGAACAACACTCAGGAAGATACTCTCTAGTAAATGGGTAATTGAGTAGTACGATTAAGGGTATGGTCTAGCTTTCTTAGTTGGTGCCCTGAGATATTGGGCCGAGTACTATTATTCGACCCCGCACATATATCAGAGTTATAGCATAGGGAAAAACCTTGTTTGTAGGTACCCTGAACACCCTAACCCTTGGGACGAAAACATAACATAAAAGGAACACACAAGATCTATTGTCATGTAAACTTTCCTCGTTATAGTCCAAAAATTCCTTACCTATGCATACATGGCATTGGCCTTTCCACTTACACAAATTTCCAAATTACTGTTAAGGATCCCTCTCAAAAAAAAAAAATTGGAACATGTACATGCCCTGCTGAACTACAGTCCGCGCACACATGCTAGTTGCATACTTGTTAGCTTGTGTACATATGTGAGCTGCATGTTAGACAACCCGCGTTTACCTCCAAAAGTTGCAAAAAATATATAATTGCAAGGAATTTGACGGAGTTTACAGGATATTGATGGTTTCCCAACCATTCCACCCATTGTAGCCCATCCCCAAACCGAATAACCATCTTTTTCTCATATAAAAAGAGGTCTTGGGGTCCCATTTACAACAACAAGCAAGAGAACAAAGTAACTCTACCAAAATATCTTCCCCTTTCTAGGCCAAGTTTTGCATCCCTTTCTGATATTTGACCTCAACATTCCCCTCCGACCCTTTCTCCTTATACAACCCTTTCCCTTTTTCCAAGAGATCAGTTGGTTGTGAGAAGAAAGCATTGGAATGCTGCACTTGGACCAACAATAAGAGGAGCCCAGACTTGGTTCGTGAAGCATTTGTTTATAAGAATTAGGTTGTAATCTTTCTAATCTTCATATTGAATAAAAGAGTTCTTTCGTGTCCCAATACATTATGTCTTTATGATTAATTGATCAATACATATATGTTTATATATTAACATTAACAATGATAAGTAGTTATTGTAAGCTAAGTAAAGAATATGAGTCAAAGGCAACAAATCAAACCTTGCACAGATCAATGATAGGAAACCTCCTATATGTGATAGCTTCAAGACCATATATTATGCAAGAAGTAGGGTTAGTTGGAAGGTTTCAAGCTACACCAAAGGAAACACATGTGGAACAAGTAAAAATAATATTCAAATATTTGAAAGGCACATTGGACTTTGGTTTATGGTATCCCATGGGAAAATACTTTACTCTGGCAACTTACACAGATGGATAATGGGTAGGTAGTATGGATGATAGAAAAAGCATAAATGGTGGAGCATTTTTTCTGGGAAACAGTCTTGTGTATTAGTTCAGCGAGAAGCAATCATCAATTTCCCTATCCATAGCAAAAGTGGAGTACATTTAAACAACAACATGTTGTACCCAAGTCCCTGGATGAAACAATGTTGAAGGACATTCAAGTAGAATATAATCAACTAGTATCAATATTGTGGGACAATACTAGTGTAATAAACATCTCTAAGAATCCTTCCATGCATTCAAAGAAAAATCACATTCCAATGAAGTATCATTTCTTAAGAGAGCAAATAATAGAAAAAAAATGTCAATATGGAATATATTGGCACAAAGGAATAGGTTGGTTATATCTTTACAAAACCTCTTCCTATAGAAGTATTTGAGTATCTCAAACAAAAATTGGGGGTGGTACCTATGCCATCCAATTACTAAAGTAATACAATAGGAGAACAATCCGAGAGGGAACTGTAGTAAAACAAGAAGGTTGTTGGTTGCAGAGAATAAAATGAAGATTACACTGCAAGGGGGATAATATCCCTTTTCCATTGATGTCAAAGGGGGAGAGTATAGAGAAAGGGGGAGATTTGCAGAAAGAGATATTTGTAGGAAGCAGAGGAGTACAAAAATAACTAAGTGTTTCCATCAATGAAAATGGGGGAGTTTGTTGGAAACTGTGTTGTCATTAATGTCAAAGGTAGACATGACTATGAAAATCATGGAAATCATTGATATCATAGGTAGGGGGAGATTAAATATTGTCAATGATAGGGGAGACTATGAATGTGTCTATGGATTGTGTTAGTGAGTTTTTCATGTCTACCTTGTGTGACTGAAGGTGAGAGGACTTCGTGTGAACAATCAATCCAAATGATTTCGAACAAAACATAGAGGAGTAGAAGCCAACAATTTTTGTCTACCTATGGTTTGTGAAAATGATTATCCCTCTTCGATGTCCTATCTGTACAAGAGGTATGAGAAGAATGAGACAACCTTGTTGAAGAGAAAACAAAGGAATGATATTGAGGAGCCAGTAGGACCAGTAATAAGAATCTAAGGGTGTAGAGAAATCTCAAGTGTGTGTCGGTCTGAGCATCAATAAGTCGACTAAAGGTGCAATAGAACCGTGGACCTGATAAAAGGAAGCATATATGACCATTGGAAGTGATTAAATGGACTGGGAATTCCAAAATGTTATATCCCACATGCATAAGGAGAATCATTTTCAAAAGGTTTATATTGAAAAGACACAGTTATATAGTTTAAATGAAGAACGAGCAAGCTACAAAACCCTACACAAAGCATTAACTTTTGTCGTGGAAAACTACAGACCTGGGACTGGATAAATCTTGACCCTTTATATTCAGAGATCAATGTTTAACATCAAAGAATTGGGGCCTGATACCCGATGAGTGAGCTCAGATGCCACATCAGTACCTTGTGTCCAGTAAGATGAGTGCCACATCAGAGGGAGTCCACATCAATACCACACCAATTCCATAACAAGCAACTCTACATATGCCACATGTTAGGACATGTACTGATGCCACGTCATCTAGTATACATGTAGAAGAAGTCCACGAAGAAGTCACCTCATAATAAAATAAGAGTTATGAACTTTCAAAGGTAAATAATTTTTTTAATCCTATTTTTCACTTATCTCCTTAAATATGTTTACTCAAATTTCAAGTGTAACAACTTATTGGATGCATAGTTAAATTATGCATCCAATGAGTATCCACTATGCATACTCACACTGAGATAAATTGGAAATACATAAAAATAAAACCTTATTGCAACATTTATTACTCTAGTATAAAGTACAAAGAGTACAAATTAATAGTAAAAAATTAAAATGATACATTCTATTAAAATAATAAATATGCATAAAAATTAATGTTTCAATCTCTTACATGTATTGGAGGGTGAGAGCTCATTCCATTCCCTTTTTCTTTCAACATAAATATAAAAATATCTTCTTCATTCTTGAAGTAAATTACAAATTCATTTAGAATTAATTAGTTAATAACTCTACAATTTTTTTTAATTAATTAGCTAATAACTATATCATTTATTTTAAAATAAACAAAATTTCCAATAACATAAATTATAGTTGTTTTTTAAGCAAAAAAAGAGACTATAGATTTGTATTAGGAATATACAAAATATTACAACCATAATTTCGAGGGATCTTCCAAAAGGGAAACCAGATTTTTACCCTGAAATAATAAGTTTTATGAGATTTCATACATTTCATGTGTGTATAACTATTGCAGCCTAGTCATATCTATCAAAGAGATCAATGTTGGACTAAACAAGTTATTTCCCAAAGAAATAACAAAAAAAAAATAGAAACTATCATTTAAGAGCATTCATAGATTGAGGGAGGGATGGATGGATAAAACTTGAGTTCGCATCTAAATTTTGGTTGGTTGGTTGCATAGCTCTCGTACCATATTCCCCTTTGGGTCACATTCTAGGATCTGACATGTCTTCATCTAGTTGAATTGGACACTCTTAGGTCCCTTCCTGAGTGCCATTGTCTTATGGTCTCCATTATTTTGCTTCCTGGTCTCCCAATGTCTTTTCATGGAAGCAGATTCTAAATTAAGCCTTACAGAAAAGATCAAACTCACCCTCCAAGATATGGACTGCGTGTTGGGTGGCCTTATTCCCTAGCTTTTGTTGAGCAATGACCGGAGCCACCATGGCTTTCGTCATCCAGTATATCTCTACTAGGCAAAAACATTTAGTTTCTCTGGTCCTCATTTGACCTAGGTATGTCACCCATTCCTTTGCTTCCAGGAGAATGTCCTCCTTCGTGATATCCTTCCTTTCCTTTAGGACCATTTCCTGAAGCCTCAACACGGCATTTTTTCCCTCTTCTAAGTAGAGGTGATGGAAACATTTTATTTCCTCCCTCTTGGCTCATACTTCTTTATTACTATCCATTGGGTTGATCAGATACAAATTCTTCCCATCCACTCACTTAAGCTCGGGATGCCAACTAGACATAGTAGAGGCTTGAATTTTCACAAGATCCTTTTGATGTCCCAAGTCTGTGCCTTTTCTCTATAGCCAGACCTTCATACTTGAACACCTTAAATAAGTTGGGTAGTGGATATGATTACCTTCCCCAATAACCAGAGGTTCTTGACTTGAGACACTTCACACTAGATAGAGAGAGCAACCTGGGTTGGAGAGGCACCCTTGAGTCCTCCACTTCCGTACCACTCGCAAGAAACTCAAACCTCTCGAAATATTAGAAACTTCTCCATAGAGATTTGGATCCAAATAAGTGATGGAACTTTTCATGCTCTCCCACCACCTCTTTAAATGATTATTCTCTATATTTTTCCTTGAATTACTCTGTGGCCTCCCATTTCTAAAATAATTACTTGAATTAATCCTTCTCACTCGAGCCCTGTACTGGTCGCGTATGCTCATAATGTGAATTTGATTGGGAAGGTACTCCATGGGTGTCATACCACCTATAACCCTCAAACAAATTTCCACAGGATCAATATGTTGTACCTTCATTACTGCGATTTCATCGTCATCTAATAACTATCATCCTTTCATATCTGGTGAAATATGTACCTGCCCTTTTCCATCTGTTGGTCATATGACACCCAAGAGGTAGTACCTTAATTATACAAATGTTTGGGTAGCTAGAATTCCCACCATGGTGTCGCAAACTCCCACATTTTTCACCCCATTGCGGGAGAGTAGTGTCATTCAGGACTAAATGTGTTACATTTTTGCAGAATAATTCTCAACCAACTTCCCCCCAATGCCTACAGGTTTCCCTTGAGACATGGTGCAATACCACGTTTACCAAGAAGTATACCACCGAGTTGGATTTTATTCTGACATGGATTAGAATTATTGTTGATTTTCCATGAATGCCCAGGGCCACCTATGAGAGACCAAAGGATAATCTCTAGTTAGTCAAGACCCATTCTTGAGGCATTCTATTGATGATTTTCCTCAAAGTTGTGATTAGAATTTTGGATTCCCCTTCCCCGATGAGTGCAGTACAACTGAACTCAACTTACACCCTCAAGCCTATGAGGAGTCCTATGAGCTCTATGCCATTGTTGGTATTATGCCCTATCTGGTGGTGAATAGGATCTGAATCATTTCTGATGAGTCCCAGAATAGTCCTCCTGCTCTTGTTGGGTTGGGATTTCCCTTTGAGGCTCCATTGAAATTAAATTTTAGGAAGCTTGGGGGAGGAGGGTCCCATTTCTCTCTCATTTGTTTCTTTTGGAGGTGAGATTTTGTTGGCGGGTTTTGTTTATGTCCCTAGTTCATTCTCCAGTTTTTGAGAATCTCAATTTCATCCTGAGATGGTAGCTAGTCTTCCTCCTCGTATAATGACATAGTTGTAGTCTCTTTAATGTTGGAGTTGTTCCATATTTAGGTGTTGGAGTTGAAATATCCTTTTTTTCCTTTCCTTATAGATATTCCAGAATAAGAATCATGGGAAGAAGGTCCATATTCTATTGAGGATTTGGTTCTGGTAAGGCTCAACTCTCCAATGTTCTATTGTTTTGTTAATTTCATGGAGGTTTCTATATAGGGTTCTAAATAGCATGGCTCCTCTATCCCAAAGAGTAGAAGTGACACTACAAGAACTTAGCAAATGATTCAGAGTCTCCCATTCATGATAACACATCATGCATATAGATGGACCTTTAAAGACTTTTATTGTGATTTGATCCCAGGTTGATGTCTTTCTGTTAACTACCATCCATAAAAAGGTCATTATTTTGGGCCATTGTTTTGAGTCCCAAACATTTCCCCAAACTGGTGTTTTGGCATTTTTCGACGCCCCCATAACCAGCATGTATACCTTTTTTACTTCAAAATTTTCTTCTCCTTTATTATGCCAACATAGGATGTCTTTCCCCTTGTGGGATAGGAGTGGTTGTCTTAATATAGTGGTTTCCATACTCTGGTGAGAGTCCTCCTCTGAGTCAATTTCCAATTTTCTAGGTTCTTCTAATTTCTCTCCATTGACATATCAAAGCTTTGAGTCTCTTCCCAATATTGGGAGACATTCTTCCAGCTGGCCCCTATCATCCTCTCTTGAATTTGTTGGTATTTCTCCTTTGAACTGAGTGTTGGAATCTGTTCTCATGTGTCTTCTTAGAACAGGGTGAACCTTCTATCATGTATTTCCCAAAAGCTATTTTTTTTTATTAGGTCCATATCCATCTAGGTGTAGTTCCAAATTATAGATCTTGGGAAGATCCCTTCCAATCTTATCCACTCTTTTGGAGGGTTGTCCATGACATATTTACCCTTCCGTATTTTATCCCAGAGGGCTTCAGGTCTCTTGATACACCTCCAAAACAATTATGTTGCTAGATCCTATCCCATTTTGTGGGGATATTTTAGTACTAGACCCCCATGGGGTTTTGGGATGCATAATTTCTCTCAGGAAACCAGAGCCCATTTATTCTCTCCTTTTGCACCTCCCCGTAGGAAATTTCTTTGGATTGCTTGGAGTTTCTACAAAATGTTAGTAGGAGTTGCAATAATAGCAAAGAGGTAAGGTTGCATTTCCATTAAAACAAAATTTATCAGAAGAATTCTTCTTGGCAGGGTCAAGAACCTACGAGTCTAGCAATTTAGTCTTTCTTCAATTTTGGTCAGGAGCTCTTTCCAATAGGGGTTGCAGAAAGATTTAACAAGGACAGGGCCACCTAGATATTTCTAGGGGAGGGAGGTGTTTTGGAACCCCATTGTTCTAATGTTACTTCGTTGTATTATGGCAGGGGTGTTGATTTTTTTTTTTTTGGATTTATCCACGTTGATTTGCATGCTAGAGGCTTCCATGAATGTGTCAAGGATTCACTTGAGGGGTTGATATTCCCTCACTGTGGGTCGACCCATAAGCAGGGTATCATCCATGAATTGGAGGTGAGAGAGGGGATTAGTCTGAGAATTAAGAAGGAGTCCCTTGATGGATTCGTCTGAGAGAGATTGTTTCATAAAGTGCCCCAGACCCTTTGTGAGGATAATAAATAGTTAAGGAGAGAGGGTATCACCTTGCATTATCCCTTAGGAGGCTTTGATGGTTGTCGATGGGAAGAAATTGAACATTATGGAGTAGAGGGAAGAAGAGACCAAATTGTAAACCTAGGAAATCCATGAGGACTCAAAGCCAAAATCCCCCAAAGTTTCCTTCAGAAAGTTCCAATTTATTCTATCATAGGCTTTGGTTAAGTCTAGTCTTATGATCATTCTTTATTTACCATTGGTTTTTAAAGAGTGAATGGCCACATGGGCCACAATTATCCCATACAGAATTTAACGACCTTCTACAAATCCTCCTTTATTAGGAGATATGTTTTCATGCAGTAGACATTTAATTCTATTTGCTATGACCTTAGTTATAATTTTTTGAATAACATTATGCAATCAGATGGGTCAAAACTTATCTGTTGAGTTTTCTTCCCTTTCTTTTGGAACGAGAGTCAGGAATGTGGCGTTGAAAGACTCCATGACGGATAAATACAATCGAGATTCTTCAGTGACTTCCCATATGTCTTTGACTACAATGTTCCAACTTGCTTGGAAAAAGTCCTGGGTGAAGCCATCTAGGCTCGATGCCTTCCAATTTGGAATTTCTTTGACAATTTCTTCTACCTTCTAAATGGTCACCTTTTATCATGAGGTTGTGGTTGTGGTTAGGAGAAACCGATCTTTGGATTTCCCTCTTAATGCATTGTGTGGCCTTCCTCCTATTTTTAATGGTTTGGATAGTAAGTTATTGTAGTGGCTTATGAGTTCCTTTTCTATCTCCTCGTGCCTTTCCTATATCTCCCCACCTTTTGCCTACAAGGTATAAATGTGATTTTGGTTCCTTCTCTTGAGCAGAGAGTCATGGTAAAATTTAGTGTTCTTGTCCCCCTCCTGAAGCCATTGAATCTGAGATGTTTTGTGGTACATGATCTCTTCTTATTTGTCTCTCTCATTAAGATCCAGTCAAATTTTTTCCTCCTTAATCTTGAGCTCCTGGGAAAGACTGTCTTGGATTATTGTTTCCTAGACTTTCTCCATATCTACTTCCATTGTTATTTTTTCCTGTATGATATTACCAAATAATTCTTTATTTCATTTCTTGATGCAACTTTTGGTGTGTTTCAGTCATTGCTAAAATTGATACATACTAGTTCCATAGATATTTTGTTTCTTCGACCACCATTATGTTACTCTCTACATGAATTCCGAGTGTCGTAACCAAAAAATTCAAAAAATTCAAATCTAAAGGGTTTAGGGTGAGGTGTCATATTGTTATTCCATCTAAGGGAAAAGGGGTAGTGATCCAATCCATAAAATATTCAGATGTCCACTGAGATAAATTGTTTTTCTTTATAGAAGGCTTCTGAGACCAATAATCTATCCAAGTGTTCTGCTACATGGGTTGTTCCTCCTCTCCTATTGCTTCAATTGTACCATCCCCCTTTCAGGAGGATATCTATAGGGTGTAATTAATCAATTAGCTCCTTGAAATCATGATTCTATGTATCTGTCATGTGCACTCCTCCTTTCTTATCTTCCAGGGACGTTATTAAATTGAAATCCCCCTCGATGATTCATTGTTGATCTTTTAATAACATACCTAGGTGCGAGATCTCTCCAAGTAAGTCCCTTTTTGTTGCAAGTGTTAGGGGACCGTAGGCATTTAAAACATGACATTGTTTGTTCGATCCTAATTTTTTTATATTGGATCGTGATAATTCTACTCGACTGGGACACCACATCTATATTCACATTACTTAGATCCTAGAGGATGTAAAGTCACCCTAAGGCCCCCTTGGCTTCTATACATACCACTTCACAATGTTTCCATATTTTTTTGATAACGTTTTCATATTGTTGCTATCACACTTGATTTCTTGCAGCATTACTAAGTCTGTTTTTTCTTGATCTATTATTTTCCTGAGAATTCTATGTTTGGATAATGCATTCAATCCCCTCATATTCCAGGAAAGTGTTTTCATAATTAAATTTTGGTTTGGGTTAGGAAGTACTTATCTGGGAGTCCTACAATTTGACCAGAGTCAATGAGTAGATCTCTTATTTCTTCCAAGACCTGCCTATGTGGCTTGTGTCCTTTTTTCTTCTCCTCCCCCCTTGATTTTTTCGGCATCTTCATCGGATTAGTTTTAATTCATAAATTTCCTGAGGAAGAGGTCAGATTCTCTTCGTTGGGTCCCCTTCTCTTTCCTTTGATTATTTCCTGTTTAAATTTGCGTAGTTGTCCCACCTGCATGTTGTTAATCTCTTGCTCACCATGGACTATGATTAGTGTCTTGAAATCAACTTCCATATATTCTAGCTCTGTATTTTGGGTATTATCATCCCTCTCTATTTCTTCATGTGAATCTCCATTATCCTCTAGATATTTCATATTGATCTCACCTGTTGTTTTCAAAGAGATTACATTGCTCTTTTCTGTGCAACATCATTTTTAGATCTCTTCTTTCTTGACTTCGATTCTTTTTTCTATCTCCCTTGCTAGCTCTGATTCTGATTTCTCCCCCTTTGGATGCTCCACCTTGTTATATTTCGTTTCCATAGCTTGGAAACTATTTGAATCCTTCTTAGAGGCTTGCCCTGTGGGTTTATTTCCTTTTCGACCCACCTTCCTTCTGTTGGGGATGTTTACTTGCCTTTTATTTACCTTTATGATCCCGATTTTATGAGCAGAAGGAAATGACTATAGATTATTAATAGGTGATTAACACAAAATAACAGAGATACAGTAAAACTGGTTTTCTATTTAATAAGGAAATAAGTTGAAACTGTAAAATGCAGTGGAAACAAGCTTGATGGAATGGTGACGACTTATCTCTAAGAAGAGATGTGACGACTGCGCTCATTCGCAAGAAGGTGATTACAATGATGCTCTGAAGGCCTTTTTAGAATAAACAGGAATTCCAAAAACCCTAGACATCCAAAAACCTAACCCTAGGAGATGAAGCACCAAAAGTCATGTGGGTCTGTTTGGGTAAGTTAGTACATCAACTTCCTGGGGTCGTAACTTTTGCATACGATCTCCGTTTTAGGCGTATAATAGCCTGTTGGAAAGGTATCGTTGAAGACATTAATTTTGGTGACAATATCGAAAGAGATATTATATTTCTCCCCATTTTCCCAAACAACATCGTTTAGGGCCTCAAAACAGCTCTGGAAGTGAAAAACTGCTAAAAATAGTAAATTACCAAAATTGCCAGAAAATTGTTTTGAGCCAGTTGGAAAAGGTGGGTGGCCACCAATATTCACCTGGATCAATCCTCCCTCCTTAGGAATAAATGGTCTCCATTGTGTTGAGTTCCCACATCGGATGAGGAAATTTCTACTGGATTTGGCCCTGGGTGAGCCACTTGCCTTAATGTAGGAGATGCCCTACTTTGACAACTCAATAAAGATAGATCCTTTGTTGTCGAGTGACCTTGATCTCTGTGTCCACAATATGATCACTGGATGCCTGTTGTATGCAGTTGAGGTTGAGCTCTGTTGGTTTCAGTTGTTCTGCTACTTCTGAGGCGTCCAATAATGGTGGGAAATAAGGGCGAAGGAGATCCACGTTGAACACTAGGTGTAGGCCAAGGAAAGGAGGAATGTTGAGCTCAAAAGAATTATCCCCCATGGCCTTGGTGATGGTGTATGACCCATAAGGGATTGCGCGAAGCTTCCAATGGGGTCCCGTAAGGCGTTCTTTCTACAAGTGCAACCAAACTTTGTCGCCCACCTGAAACTTATGTGGCACCCGATGTTGATCATGGCGCTGCTTGTACTTGTCATTAGACTTCTGTAGGATAGCCTGAAACTATTGACAAATGCGCTGGATCTGCTCAATGAACCGGGTGGATTTTTTATCTTCAATTGGAGCAAGAGATGAGTCTGTTGAGGTGACTGCAAGGGGAAGTGCAACATCTATGGGACCCAATGGTTGGAATCCCAACCCCACCTGAAAGGGGTTGTGGTCAGTTGAGCTATGCAGGGATCGGTTGTAGCTATGCTAGACATAGGGAAGGATCTCATCCCATGTGCGAGGGTGATTTGAATTATACATGCGAAGGATATGCATGCACAATCATTCTATTTATGACCTCAGTTTGAACATCTGTCTGGGGGTGGAAGGTCGTGGATTTGGTGATCTTGGTGTCCTGCAGTGACCAGAGGCTCAACCAGAATGTGCTGAGAAATCAACTGTCCCGATATGAGACAATGGTTTGTGGGATTCCAAAATGTACCCAGACTCATTCAAAGAAAAGCTTGGCAGTGGCCTCTGCTGTGATGTTATTCTTATAGGCAACCAGAATTGCCATCTTAGAAAAGTGATCAACAACCACAAAAACATAGTAATTTCCCCACTTGGTGGATGGGAGGCCCGACATGTAGTCCATTGAGATGGATTCCCATGGCCTGTCAGGAGTAGGAAGAGGGGTTTTCGAGCCCTGTTTCTTAGTGGTCGGTTTGGCAATAACACAGGTAGTGTAGGACCTGACATACTTGCTGACCTCCTGTCAAAGTTTCATCCAGTAGAAATGTTTTTGTAGCATCACCACTATCTTTTCGATGCCAAAGTGTCCTGCCACCCGACTCTAGTCAGCTTCCCAAATCATCTTTGCTCGCTTGCTTGATGGAACACATATATGGCCCAGACGACACAACAACCCATCCCGAAGATAGTAAATTACCAAAATTGCCATAAGGTATTAGTTTCTGACTGTGATTTTATTCAAATCTCAGTAATCAATGCAGAGTCACCAAGTTCCAGCTTTCTTTTGTACCAGCATGATTGGGCTCCCACAAGGTGATGAGTTGGGATGGATGTGACCCTTGTGGAGCAGTTCTTGGATTTTTCACTTGATCTCCTCATTCTTTAACAGAGAGCGATGATAGACTTGCCAATTGGGCAGCGATGCGTCGGGGGTCAGATCGATGGGGTGGTTGACCTGGCAGTGCATAGGTACCCTGGTAGGTGAGGAGAAGATATCTAATTATTCTTCCATAACCTTATATACTTGCTTCTGTTGTGTGGAGAGGTTGGCCGTAGAGACTCTGGATGTGGCTGTGATATTTTTCTTATTCTGAGAGCGAACCATGAAGAAGACAAACTTCCCCATCTAAGAGATGACATTCCTGCATTGTTTAGCAGATATCAAGGAAATAGCACTAGGTGGGACTGCCTCGGGTATCCTATACAATTTACTATTCAAAGTAATAATAACACTACGAGCCCTAGACTCATATACAACATGACATTTCCATAAATAAGGTTGGCCCAAAAGAACATCACAAAATTTGAGAGGAGAAACATCACACAATACCTCATATTTTAAGAGCTTGATGTTGTACAACATTCATCATTGTTGGCTGATGTGGAGATTGCTTCCTTGGCAGAGCCATCCTATGGTGTAGGGTTGTGGGTGCGGTGTTGTCGGCAGGGCCAGCCACTTGATGACCTCTGCTGAGATGAGGTTCTTCTGGCTACCTATCAACGATGAAGTGCAGAGGGGTGCCTTTTACCCACATTTATGAATGGAAGAGGTGCTCTCCTTATTCTATCTCCTCTGGTTCACCAGGTTGGAGCTTGGTGGTAGAAACGGTGGCACTGGGTTTTGCATCAATGATTTGTCTTCCCCTTTCTGGTTCTGGATTAGAGTCAGAACCTGCATTTGATTTAGAGGCTTTCACTTCGGCTACCAATGACTGCTTTGAGCGGTAATCAGTAGTGTTATGCCAAGGGCTCTTATGGAAGTTGCACCACTTCTCCATATCTTTATTTGTCTTTTTGGTGTCCTTCTTCGCTTGCGGCTTGGACTGGTTGTACTGATACTATCCATCTTTACTTTGTCCTTTGTTCTGTGGGTTGGGGCTGCCCTTTATTTGTTTTTGTTGTGAGGGGTTCCTAGGCCCAAATTGCTGCGTCTTTTCTTTGAGCTTCTGCTCGATTTTGATGACATATCAGTAGGTCGCGCCCAAGGATGAGATGTCCAAAAATTCCATTTTGGTCTGGATGTATCTATGTAGAGCACCGTGATACTTGAGCACCAGATGTCGCTCTGAATCTATGATACCCAACTTGGTGCACAAGGTATGGAATATATTTGTGAAATCTAGCACTGCTTGGTCTCTTTATTGCAGCAGTGTGGTTCATTTGGTATACAAGTCGTCATAACTTCCGATAGGGTAGTATTGTTCCTTAATAAAATCCCTGAAGGATTCCCATGTGGTCGTGACTATAAATAATTAGGGTTACTCTATTTCCTTTTGCTCAGAGAAATTTTCCCACCAATCTTTGACATGGGGAACAACTTTGAGGAGCGCAAAAGTAATCTTTTCTCTATTCAAAAAGTTATGGACAAAAAAATACCCTTCTAGTAGATTCAACCACTTGTCTACAACATCTGTGTCTATCTGACCTTAAAATATAGGAATATCAAAGTTTATTTGTACCTTGAAGGGGGCGATGCCTCCTCTTGAGGAAGATGCATCACCTGTTGGTAGCCGCCGAAGGATTTGCGCGAAACTATCCATCATTTCATTCCTTTTTTGGATGAGGGCTTCTTCAATCAACAATTTGAAAGGATCTCCTGTCTCGTCATCTTTATTTTCTCCTGCCATGAGAGGTCACTTGGGCATGCAAGAGCTTTTTTCCTCAAGAGAAACAAGCTCGATACCCAACTCTTTGTACTCCGACCTCATTGGGGACATGCATTAAGATGACAAGGAGCAGATCGCTCTGATACCACTGATCTGGATTTTATGAGAAAAACGAAATGACTACATATTATTAACAGGTGCTTAACACAAAATAACATAGATACAATAAAACTAGTGTTCTATTCAATAAGGAAATAAGCTGAAACTGTAAAATGCAGCGGAAACAAGCTTGCTGGAATGGTGGCAGCTTATCTCTAAGAAGAGATGTGACAGATGCGCTCATTCGCAAGAAGATGATTGAAATGAATCTCTGAAGGCCTTTTTATAGTAAACATGAATGAAAAAAATCATATACATCCAGAAACCTAACCCTAGGAGATGAAGCACCAAAAGTCATGTGGGCCCCGTTTGGGTAAGTTAGTACATCAACTTCCCAGGGTTGTAACTTTTGCATACGATCTCCATTTTAGGCGTATGATAGCTCGTTGGAAATGTATCATCGAGGAGATTAATTTTGGAGGAATTATCAAAGGAACTAAAATATTTCTCCCCTTTTTCCCAAAAAACATCATTTAGGGCCTCAAAATGGCTCCGGAAGTGAAAAACTGCTAAAAATAGTAAATGACCAAAATTGCCAGAAAACTGGTTTTATCCAGTTGGAAAAGGTGGGTGGCCACCAATATCCACCTAGATCACCTTATTTGTTTCCTATGTTGCATTATTTGTGCAGTCTTTGGAATTTTCAGCATCTGTACATGATATGCTCATAGTCTATGGTTTGGGTCCATTCTTCGTCTTGGTAGGAAAAGATGATTGATTATGGTAAAGATCCTGCCACGTTCATATACACGTAGATCCTTGTGTAAGATGTATATATTGTCATCTTATTGATCTCATATAGTTTAATGAAGGACCCGATGGTGTTTCCTATGGCTTCCAATGTTTCCAAATGCTAGAACTCTTGTGGTAAGGAATATAATCTAATCCATATCGAAGCTGTTGAGTAATCCTATTTCTTTAGGGAGAAACGTTCTGTCTAATATCTCAGATGTAGACCCACCGAATTAAAAAAATAGGGTCCCTTGCCAATCAATGGTGTTGTGACCTCATACCAAGGGTTCTCCATGGTAAACCCTTGGTCTTAGCCAGACAACCATTTTTTAGTCTCCTTTCAGGTTTGTTGCTTGTGCTTGTTATAATGTCAGGTTGGTTAGATTTGGAAGACTACAGTCTGTCCCCGCCATTGTGACATCTCTTAACAACTTGTTGGACCCTCTTGCCACCACCTCCTTAAGCGACTTCTCTTTCCCTTATTCTTTGGCCTAGGCGCTTTTACTGTCACATCCAAATCTCCCGCCACATTGTAAAAGTGACACTCGTATCTAGAACGTTGTATTCCTTCACCCTTCCCAATGCCTACAAGAGAAGGAAATCCTAACCTTAACTCCCTAACCCTCCTAAAGTTGGATTCAATATATATTAAAATATTCAAATAAATTATAATTGTTAGCTAAACTTAAAATAATAAATTTCTCCCCTTATTTATTTCCTTTAAAATAATAAAAAATTTCCCAAAAATAAATTATAATTTTTAATGGAAGTTAAAAGAATAAATTTCTCCACTTATTAAGTTTCTTTGTTAATTAACAATATGCTTATTTGTGTGTATTTTTAAATGCACTAGTGGGGCGGTAATCTAATGAAAACCCAGATAAGCCCACCATTTTTCATGACCAACAAAGAGGCGTGTGAGAGTTGCAGACCTTGTGGACTCGGCTTTAATGGAGTTTAGTTGGACAGTTTAACCCATAGATGAACACTTTTGGTGGTTGGACTATGTATTAGACACGGTTTAAGTCATAGGTTTAGTTAGTTATGGGTGGACTTAATTTTTTCCTTTGGAGGTTGTTGGGCTGACAGAGGTAGTTATGACTCAGTTCTTTGTTATCTGGGCCCTGTCTCTTCCCCCTTTAATTCTCTGAGTACATCGAGACCATCCATAACTCTGACGAGACTGGATAGACTTTGGTGTTTTCTATAATTTATTCGCTGGAGTTTTAGGGGTTTATAAGTGCCCTCCCAAATGGATCGTGATGTCAGCGCACTCATGAGTGTGGCTGACGAGGTGCATTGGAAGGAGGCGGGCTTGTTTGCAACGTTGGATGTGATCCATGTAGTTAATTCAAAAGACAATCACCCTGAAAAGCATTTAGGTTTTGATGTGATTGTGGGAGGCTCCATACCCACCTATCCAAACAACCATTGTCTTAAGTTTTGTTCTACCTTCCCACATTTCTCTGTGACCAACCTTGTTGTTTTTGCAGTCAGACACACAGAAGCTTCTCGCTCTACTATCCAAGCTCGGGTTATAGATGGTCATTCTACTAGTTTCACTAGTTCACAACGTACAACTTTTAGGAAAGTAGAGACTAAGGAGGGATGAAAAACCCATAGTTCTTATCACTATACCCGCGCTGTTAAAGTTTGAAAGACGAAGAGAACAAAATGAAAGTTAGTTCTTGGGATGGAAATTGGCCTTGAGGAGTCGTGTACCTTATCGCTTTATGCACTGGTGGGTAGATTAGCTTATAGGTTGAGGTGTTATACTGCTATGGAGGAGTGGGTAAAGCTGAACTGGATTCTGTTGTTGGGTTACTACCCTGAACTGCTATCCTTGCCCATGAATATACAAAGAAGGTTCTGAACTCCTTCTGGAGTTATGACGGGGGAAACTTAATGCTAAATAGATGGAGGTTAAGTTTTAATCTCGCCACTGAGTACTTCAACTTCAGACATATTTGGGTGCTCCTCCTGAGCTTTCCCTTATATATGTGGAATAGGAAAGCAATGGAAGCGGCAAGGAACTCCATTGGGCGCTTCCTAATTATTGAGGAAGAGGACATACAATCAACGAACTAGAAAATGGCCAAAATCCTTGTTGAAATAGATATCCATGGAGATCTTTTGGATGTATTGGAGATTGAGTGGCGTGATCTCCTTTTTGCTCAACTCCTGGATTACTTGGGGTTGCCTTTCTGATGCACCCTTTGTAGAAGGACAAGGAATTTATAGAAGGAGTGTACACAGGTTTATGGAACTCTGTTGGACGAGGAGGAAGCAACAGACACACTTGGTGATACTGTTACACCATTAGAGGATGAAGAAGTTCTATTAAATGTTTCTAGTCTATGTGCTAGGGATAGTCCCCTTGCGGAGGATTCGTCTTTCATGGGTAAGTTAAGAAAATTTTGTCCAAAGATTTATTCATCTTTATCTTTATGGGAACGAGATCACCTAAATACTACTCCCTTTTCAAACCAACCTTTTAGTTTGGGCTCATTTTTTGACTGTTTCTCTAATCATCCCTCGGTTCCTGAGTCAACCAAGAATGACACTGTTGAAACACCTGAGCCCGTTCCCCTAGAAGAGGAGAACCTTCTAACAAAACACTACGGGCTTGACTCGGATTCTAACCTAGCACCTGGTTACTCCGAACTTGAACTTAGTGATAGTTCTTTAGACAACCTTCTTACTAATCTCATCCCTTCCAGGAATAGGTGTTATCGAACTAATCGGTAGGTGTGGACACTAACAGATCTCCCTAGATCCACCTGGATCTAGAACAAAACAGGATAGGACATGACTCTTTCCCTAAGTTTTGACCATTGAATTAGCTAGTAGGAAGGAACAAGTAACATACCTTAGTATCGCTTTCCTAGGGTCTCTATTGCTACCACTTCACTCCGGCGCTCTCGTGAGGTCAAGACCAAGACAACACAAACCAACCAAAGTGAAGGTAGAAAAATATATTCAACTGTCAACTTATGTGTATGATCAAGGAATTACACAATAAAGTGAGAATGACTTTATGGGAAAGGGACATGCCACTGTATCATATTAATCGAAAGTAGAAGATTACAACCTGATCACCTTGATGTCGCAAGCTCCCTTTAGGTGGTTCTTGGCTCCAACACACACACTTTCTCAATCCTTGTATGAAGAAGATCAAATCCTCTTGATAGACTTTCCAGCGTCTCCAAGCTCCTGTTCAAGCTAAGTCCTTCACACAATTCTTTCACCAATTCTCCAATGAATCTTGCTTAACCTTTTCCATGAGAATTCCATCAATATATAGGAGAGAATGAGATGGTTACTTGGATAAGACTGATCCCACAATATCAGGGAATCCAGTACAAGGATAACCATTCAAATGCCAACCCATTCTTCTAGAAGATTCCCTTCTAGAACCATCGAGAATTCATCTTTTTCCAAGCTTTAGAGAAGGTTCGCACCCTAGCTATGTAGCACAGTGCGGGAAGTTCACACCCTAGCTTAAAGCAACCTACGAGAATGGGTCATTCTCGCACCCTGGGATATTAGCAACCTGCGAACTCTCTTCAAAAGTAAGTTCTCTGGGAAGAGATGAATGCCACTTTTCTCAGGAGAAAGTTCTTATGAGGAGCCTGAGTACACCAACATCAATACATCATCATGATGACCAAAATCATGGGTAAAAAAATGCCCCCCAAAGTATGAGGCTGGAACTGGTGACAATCGAAAGACTTTGTAAAGTGCATGTGTGTGTCGAAAACTAGGAGCACACCTAATCGGAAACCTGCGAACAACCAAGCATCTACAGAATATCATGTATATCAATTCTGAGGTAGGAATTCCCATACTCAGATCACAGAAGGATGACATTGTAGACATAGGTCATGGCCACCAATCATACACTGTGGATCCATGCCGTCAAAATATAGCATAGCCACCAGGAATACATTGTGGATCTATGCGAGAAAATTCAAATTAAGACAACATATCCATGAGACATACAAAGTGGATCTATGTGTCACAAATTACACATACTCCATCGCAACCTGGACAAAGGGATGATATCCAGGGTCTTCAATCTCGTTGCCCAAAATTATGAATCTAGCCATGTGATTACATGTGTTGAATTCGAACATGGTAGAAACCACTTTATTACCGATCATTGATGAAACCGTTAACAAGTGCGAGGGAAATCACCATTGATGTCAATGACTCCCAAGGTACTCTAGTACAATCCATCGAGTGTGAATGAACGAGTTGAAGTCGAACATTCGACAAAATCTTTCAATCAGGATCAATGACGTAAACCCACTATTGAAAGTGAGGAAACCTGCCATTGAGGCATGCAAGTTCCAAGGTACCAATGAGCTGAAGTCGACGGAACAAAACTCGTCACGGGAGGACCTTGATGTATCCCACATCAATGACACGAAATGAGTAACAGATTTTGAAGGTGAAACAGAGTATGATGTAAATTGAACTGGACACAGGGAAGGCCGACATAGAGAGAATGGACAACTGCAGATGGCCGACTCAATAGAGGTTTCAGATGAACTTCTCTTGAACATATGAACGACACGACCAATGATTTGGCAGCATTGACTCAAATACAACATAGGGTACGACCTTGTAGAAAATCGAATGAGAGACAAATGGATTTCCCAAACCGGCTTCAAATAATGAATAGGGGGTGTCATGTTCAAGAGCGACACTTGCTGCCAATCAATATGAAGATGAAAACACATCCCTTTCCCAAATTTTCCCCCACCATTTCTGGCGAGTACCTCTTTATTTTTACGCAAGCTTGAGGAGGATAACATATTCTTGTTGATATAAGCTTATCCTTTGGATAAGTCCTTCAGAGTATGTTTAACGAACCCTAGGAAGGAGTGGTTCGGTCCCATTACGGGTCTGTCATTGTTTGTTTAACGAGTCCAGAGATAGAAAACTCGAAGGTTTTTCATGATTATAGAGTCTGGAAAAACAATTAAAAGAGAACTCTTTCAGTTCCTTTTTCGTAAAATAGTCCGATGAGACCAAAAAAGAGATAAATTATTGCCCACCAGATGCTTTCTTCAAATACTTTATCGAGTGTGAAAATAGCAAGGTCGCTCGGTTATCTTTTCATGTTTAGAGAGTCTAAAAAAAGCTTAAAGAGGACTCCAGGGGGGATCCTTTTTCGTATAACCTTGTTGAGCCCGAAAAAGCGATAAAAGTATGGTCGATCTCGTTCTCATGTATTTTCGAGCATGAGAACAGACAAAGACCAAGATCGAGGTTTTGTGCAAAAAACCATGAAAAATAATCAAAACATGCGATGAAAAAGAAAAAATATGTCTGCATTCTTGTATATGAACATTGAAGTCGTTACGCCTGCAATAGTTACACTCAAAAGGGCATTAGGGATTAATTAATAAATAATTATAAAAAATTCAATAACATGGTAAAAGTAAATATAAAGAAGTAAAACTCTTTTTACCATATCATTTTCACTTTTCCACTATTTGAGCCCCAAAACCCTTATTTTACCCTCGAAATTCAGCGTCAGATTGCGGGAGTAACGAGCATCCATTCGACGAGCCGTCAGCGACAGTGTGGTAGGTTCTTTGTCCTCTACTCTTTCATGGTTTAAATTTTCATTTTCATTGGTTAAAACACATTTTTTGAGTTTGTTTTGTGAGCCATTCTTGCGCTCGGCCATTCTCGCAGGTGGGCTACATGGGACCTGCGAGAATGGGTCATTCTCGCAGGTGAGCCCATAGCAGCCTGCGAGGTTCTCACACTGTGCCTAAAGGGCACCTGCAAGAACCGCAAAGCATAAATTTTTTTTAGAGTTTTGCTCAATGAAAGAAAACCAATTTGTGAGTAGAGTTATTAATGTTCTTTTTGTGCTTCTTATGCAGGTATTTGGCAATCAAAATGGTTCTTGAATGGTGCAAAAGGGATCACGAAGAAGATAATTCCATTGCTAGAAATTATCCACCCACTAGTGGTATTCTGAAGTACTTTCGTATCCCGGGCATGAGGGCCCAAGTCAGGTTATTAGAGTACCTTGTGCATATGTGGGATCCCGATCAACAGGTATTCCATGTAGGGGTCCACACCCTGTCCTTAGATATTGAGGACATTTACTTCTTGACTGGACTGTCACGACGTGGGTACCATGTGAGCCTGACTAGTAGCAGAGGTGGTGGGCTTCCCATGAGTGAGTACTGTCGCTTACACTGTGTTCCTGAGGCAGAGAAGAAGAAAGGGAAAGTAGGTACTTGGGGAGTGCAGGATTTGACCCTCCGCACTATTTTGTTCACTTTTGCACGTATGGCTGGGAGCTCTGCTCCTCACATGGCACTCTAGAGTTACTTTCAGTATGCTATAGAGTGTACTGAACCTCGGGTTTTTAATTGGGCAGATGCAGTGCTTCGTAGCATGAAAAGGCAGTTGACCAAATGCAGACGAGGAAACCTGAAGCAATTTGGGTACGGATCTTTGTTGGTGTCCTTCTTCCTCAAGAGGGTTCCATTACCGAGGCTACAAATTGAGTGGAATTTACCAGCTCCCAGGGATCCAAGAATGCTGAGATGGTGTCAGCTCATGGCCCGGCACGTAGCTGGACCAATAATCAAGTATGATGATACCTTCTTCAACTGACTGTGACCATAGATGTTGATGGTCGACGATTATGCTTATGCTGGGTTGGATTTCCGAGGGAATCTAGACTTAGTCCTGCCAGAGGATGCTCAGTGGGGGGAACTTGGTAAGAAGTACATAATTTTTCTTTTTAAATGTTTTTGTGAATTTCATCATATGTAAATGTTTCTTTTTTTATATATGTTCGTCCAAAGACTAAATATAAAATTCATTTTTTGATGACACAGGTGTGGGACCTTACCGACCTCCTGGTACTTCTCCCATTCAGCGATGAGGAGAGGTGGCACTAGTGCCACAATGGGATGCTGAGGATTATCAAGCAGTGGAACAAAACCTAGAGGGTTTGACAACAGATATTCCAGATATGCCTCTTGGAGAGGTTCTACGATGTTATCAACGTCACACAGTAGGAGTGTCAGAGTCCATAGGCCAACTGCTCTGTAGGGTTGCCCGAGCAGTCGTATGTTACTGTGAATGTCATCCATGATGTTATTTTGTAGAAGCTATGAGCTTCAGATTTTGACATTTTGGTCTTCGGACAAAAAGTTTTGTAAAAAAATCTTTTGATCGTTATATATACATACGGCTTCTACCGGTTTATCTTGTGTTGTGTGAAAATTGATGTGATTGATTTATAAATGATCCAAATGTCTGTCTAATACATAGTTAGCCAATGCATCAGTTAATGTATCTAGACATCTAGGAATATGTTGATATTCAATATAATCAAAATAACGTTCCAAGAGGTGAATTCGTAAATACACCCGTAACAAAGTAGGACTTCGAATAGTATAGACATTACTTAACTGTAGTACTACAAGCTGTGAATCGAGTCGCATAACCAAACGACGGATTCTGAGCGAGATAGCATCAATCAACAATTCGATAATGGTGCTATACTCTACAATATTGTTGGTCGCATGGCCAAGACACACACCTCGTAAGGAGACAAGTTTGTTTGTAGGGGCGTAAATTGCCCATGAAGCGGAAGCAAGGTTCTAAGTACTACGGCTAGCGCCATCAGCGAAGCCAATATAGGGTAGCGAAGACTCCAACATCTGGAAATCAAACACAATGTCACATAAGGGAAGAGACCAGATAACGACAAAAGAAAGCTATAGTAACACACAAGAAGTATGATACAATAAAAATACAAGTACTCATGCACATATGATTTTATGCATAGTACTTCATCAAGTACAACCCATTCCTGGGTTCACTCAAAGAGATACCATCGTAATCTACTAACTCATAAGCTCCTTTTTCCAAAACTCGTTGAACAATATAAGGGCCTCACCACATGGCTTCGAATTTTCCAGCTCCTAGCATATCTCGATCTTGTTCATAGAGGATAACAAGTTCTCCTTCGGAGAAAACACGAGGCTTGACATGTTTGTTGTATTGGGCCTTAACACGTTTTTTCTAAGCTTCTATGACTAGGGTAGCATCGCGTCAAGTTTCGTCTAATCGCATAAGATACAATAGACGTTCTTCCTCAGTAGAAGTGTTTGGTAGGAGTTCAACAACTAGTTTTAAAGAGGGTATCTCGCATTCAATCAGGAGAATGGCTTCCAAACCATAGACTAACCGGAAAGGTGTAAACCTAGTAGTAGACTTGATAGATGTCCGGTAAGCCCACAATGCCGAAAACAACATTGTGTGCCAACTTGTTTTGTGAATCCCTATCATTCGTCAGAGCATAGTTATGAGAACTTTGTTAATTGCTTCGACCTAGCCATTGGCTTGTGGGTAATAGGACGTTGAGTTATCATGGCGAAGACCCAACTTTTCAGTAAGTTCGGACATCATGAAGTTTCTAAAGTGGCTACCATGATTAGTGATGATAGCTTGGGGAACACCAAAATGAGCTATGACGTGATTAAAAATGAATAATTCTATGGTCTTTCCTGTGTTGTCAAATGTCGGCATCACCTCGGCCCATTTCGTAAAGTAATCGATTGCTACAATAATGTATCCATGCCCCCCGGGCGAGTGAGGGTGACATGTCATGAAATCGATGCCCCATTTCGCAAAGGGACCAATGGAGACCACAGGGTGAAGAGGAGCGAGATGTGACCGTATCTTGTTATTATAGGTCTAACAAGCATGGCATTTTTTAATGACGATTATGCAGTCGTTAAATAAAGAAGGCCAAAAATACCCTGCTCGTAAGATCTTCTAGGCAATAGCATACCCAGACATATGACCACCACAGGCTCCAAAATGACAGTCATTCATAGCTTTCTCGGCTTCGTCGAACGTGAGGTAGCGTCGAAAAACAGAGTCAATCCCCCAACGATAAAGAGTATCCCCGAGGATAATATATTGATGGGCTTGATAGCGTATGCAACATCGGTCAATACTAGACAAAGTTGGCCGGAAAGTCTGGGTTTGGAGATATATAATGATATCACCATACCAAAGATCATCAGTGCGGATAAGGAAAAGAGATTCATCGGGTAATGAATCAGCTGCTACATTTTCCGTTGCAGAATAGGGAAAGTTGCATATCAACTTAGCAAATACTAAGGACTTCTTGGACTTGGCGCGTTCGAATTCCAAGTCAAACTCCTAGAGTATCACAATCCATTTGGAGTATTTGCCCCCTAGCAATTGACGTGTGAGAATGTGTTGCATAGGGTTGCAGTTGGAAATCACTGTAGTCTTGCGCTAGAGGATATAGTGCCGGAAGCGTTGGATGGCTTGGACGACAGCCAAGGCCAACTTTTTGACATGTAAATACTTGATTTGGGTAGGCGTTAGACTTCGACTCAAGTAGTAAATAACATGTTCGTCGTTAGCATCATCCTCTTGGACGAGAACCATACCAATGGTGTAATCCGAGGCAGCAAGGTAGAGGAAGTAATCGCGACTGTAATCGGGGGGAAAAAGAAGCAGGGCACGTGTTGGGGACAACTTCAAAGCTTCGAAAGAATTGTTGGTGATGGTATCCCAGATGAACTCTGACCCCTTTTTTAAGAGCCTTGTAAATCCACGAGTTATCTTGACATAATTGGGGATAAAATGACGAAGAAAGTTTGCTTTCCCTTGCAAACTTTTTAACTGGCGAAGTGTAGAAGGAGGAGGGAGATTAAGGATTGCCTCAACCTTTAAAGGATCCACTCGGATCCCTTGACATGAAACGATAAAACCTAGAAGTCAGCCGGATTCCATGCAGAAAACACACTTATGAGGATTCAAACGTATACGATAGAACCGACAGGGGACGAAAATGGCTCGGAGGTGGGTTGGATGATCGACTCGGTGCATTGAGTGAGCGAGTAAATCGTCCAGATATGGTTGGACAATGTGATTGATATCATGGAAAGCATAATACATAGCGCGTTGAAAAGTTGCGCCAGCGTTCTTGAGACCAAAAGGGAGTTTTCGATAGGAAAAAGTACCCCAATGACAAATAAAAGCAGTGTTATGTTGATCCTTGGGAACAATGTTGATTTGATTATATCCGGAGAAACCATCCATGAGAGAGAATATTTCACTTCCGACGCAATCGTCGAAAATGTGATCGACGAAAGGGGTAGGAAAGTTGTCTTTGGGACAAGCTTTGTTGATATCCCTATAATCAACGCATACACAAATTATGCCTTGTTTTTTGTCGATCGGGACAAGATTGTAGACCCAGTCTGTGAGAGCCACCGGATAAATAAAGCCGGCGTTAAGAAGTTTCTCGACTTCAAGTTTGATAGCAGCTGCTTTACGTGGGTGAACTGGATGAAGGCGTTGCCGGACGGGTTTAGCGTTGTGGTATGTCTTGATCTCATGTATCACAATCTCAGGGTCGATACCCAACATTTCTTCGTAGCTCCAGGCAAAGATGTCACGAAAATCTTTGAAAAGGGATGTGTAGGTGACGATTTCGTCAGAAGAACACGAAGCTCCGATATGGACATTTTTGACAATCCCAGGTTTGACAGATATGTCGAGGGGAATAGTGGGCGAGATATTGCTTGAGTTCCCTTCAGAAAACACATCGTGTGCGGACTCGGTAACGGTTGAGATGACGACAATGGTTGAGGGGGTCGAGATCTATTGATAGTTCTCAATGGTATGTTTCTCCAGAAAGAGGATGGAACGATGATGTCCGTCATCCCAAGGGGTGTCTTCCATGACAGACATGATCATCTCGTCCGTGGGAAAAATGACACGGAAAGGATCTGGAGATAACTCACCAAGAGAGGGGGTAGAAGGGGTTGTCGATTGAATGGACTGATAGGCGGATTCGACCAGACTTAATGGCATTTCGTCGTCGTAGCGAAGATGATCTCTAGGGTGAGGTACTATCCAGGGGTCGTGAGAAGCAGGAAGTTTGTGAATCGAGGTGGAGATCATGCTGATTGAAGCAATAGACGAGCGTGGAACATCAGGTGGTGGAATGNGGTGGGGTTTTAGCAATGAACGGTACGTTGCCAGTACGGGTATCGGAATTAAAGAAGGCTAGTTGGTCAACGGTGATGACCTTCCCTTGATGTGGGAAATGTACCACACGGAAAAGGGTCGACACAACTGTGCGCACGGAATCGATCCAGCTGCAGCCAAGCAGAAGATTGTAATCAAGGGGAGCATCAAAGACTTCCACTTCGACTTGGACCGTTTTGCCTTCTAATGTGATGGGCAATGAAGGAAGGACACCGTAGGGCTTAAAAACAGAGTTGTTGAAGGCTTTGAGAGTGTTCTGGGATTCATTCAAAGGGGGAGAGCCAATGGCTTTCCAGCAAGCAAGAGACATAACACATGTCGAGGCACCCTCATCGATAACGGTTCGGAAAATGTTTTTGTAAGAGACAATCACTTGGATCTGGAACGCGATTTGAGGGGGTAACCTTGGAATGTGATCTTCCAAGTCAAATATTATTAAATTTGTATCCGTTGGGTTGATAACACCGATAGCTTTCAACAGTGCCTTTCGTTGTGTGGGAGAAATTTGAAGAACTTCAAGGGTTGACATCGCAGAAGGTGCTTGGGCCAAATGTTCAACAATGTTGTAGTTCTGGGCAATACGAGCATGAGGATTGAAAGCCGATTTTCGAACAACGACCTTTGGGGGGGGTCTAAGAATTGTGTCGAGGCTCAGTCGTTCAAGATGAAGAGGACCGTTGGTAGGTGGAGTCGCGGGAGAGGGTTGTACCAAGGAAGGAGGTAAATCATCAACCTTCTCTTTAGAGGGAGAATAATCTTTGGCTTGAGTAGTGAGTGCAATGTCGCTCTGCTTTGAATCACCAGTACACATCAATACATAAGGTGTAGTAGAAGATGAGGGTTGGTCATGAATGACCAACTGAGCCTGTTGTTGAGATGGGAAGGGTTGGGACAAAACGATCGGTGCAGGTGGTTTTGGAGCTCCTTGAAGGAACTTAGTGACCTCGGCGCATCGTGGACAATCCTTCATGTAGTGATTATCACCACAGATAAGACAAGGGTATCGAGGTTTGCGCTTATCCCGATCGTCAACAGGTGTAGTTTTGGTTCGCTCTACTTGAGAAGTATTTTTGTCCTCCTTATTCTTACCTCTTCCCTTTTTGGATTTGTTTTTAGCGGCTGGGGTAGATTGAACTGCATTTACCTCAGAAGTCTTGCCGGTGGGAGGGGCAGGAGATAGAGCATTTTGAACATTAGAAGAAGAAGGTTTGGGGTTGGTGCTTGAGGCGGAATGTGGTTGGGCCTGGAAAGTGCCAATCACACTATCGGCTGCATGCGAAGTAGATGGAGTAGTTGAAGTGGTGGAAGTGGAAGGATGAGGCAAGTCAGGTAGCAAATTGTAAAGGGTGCCCATTTGCGAGTACACGAGGTCAAGATATTGAGCACGACTTATAGCCTACTCTTCCGTGACTACTCCACCCATGGCAATGTCATGACCGATATCGTTCACAAAAGATTTCGTGAACCATTCTACCAATAATTGATCGGGGAGTTCGAGTTTAATGAGATGTCGTCTTTGTCGCCACTCATGAATGTGATCAGATATATGAGTGGCCTTGTTCTGTTTGAAGGAAATCAAAATCTCAGTCCCCGTGTCATAATGGATCAGTAACTGGTAGTGTGTGAGGAAAGCCATAGCTAGGGTGTTGAAGTCAGAGAAGAAACCCCGTGGTAATTCTATATACCACTTCGTAGTAGAACCTGTGAGGGTTCATTGGAAAAGACGTAAACGAATAGAGTCATCCATCAACGAGTTGGATGAACACCATAGGTGAAAAGTCATAACGTGATTGTTCGAGTCCTCTCCCGCTTTGCCGTCGAATTTAGGAATGTCTGATGGTAGCTTGGCTGGTATAGTGGGCCATTGGGGAGAGTGACGAATTGGATCATTTAAAATCCTTGACAAATCTAGAAGATCCAAAGTGGCCAAAAAGGGTAACTGTCGATTCACCTGTGGGTACTAGTGGCTTTGGGGAGGAAGCCCCGTCAGCAAACCAGTAGGACCATAAGCAGTCTACATATAATGTGAAGACCCAGGCAGTTTTGGTGGTGGTTGAAGAGGATAGTAGCTCATAGTATTGTACCTTGGAACAGGGACTTGAGTTTGAGAATTCGCCCCCCAAATGGGATTGAATGAACCTGGATATGGTTGGCCCATACTAGGGGGTATTACGGACGCAACTGGAAACTGCTGCCCCCCAGTCGATTAAGGAGGATGTTGTATCAACTGATTCCAATACTGGGCCAAAGATGGAGGTATGTTTTTCCCATAAGGCGGGGTCGGTCCTCCTATTGAAGGTGGTGTTCCAATTGGGATTTGTGTTCCAAAAGGAATTTTCTCGCTGAGAGGGGGTTGAGTCATACCACCTTGGTGAAATTGTCCACCGATAGGAATCTGGTAATTTGGTGTGAATGACGAAATAGTGCCACTAAGATTATGACTGCCAATAGAAGATGAGGAAGGTCCTCCAAAAGGAAATTGAGGGAGTGTCGGAATAAAAATGGGAAGAGAGTGCCCAGAAGAAGAAGGATCACTAGGAGAGCCGGATGGGGTTTGCATAGGAGTGGGAATGGAAGCATTCAATGCACGGTATCTAGGTGGTAGTGTCGGAGTGAAGTTGGGCTTACGCGGTGTGCTGATGGGAGTGAGACTAACTGCAGTAAACCCAGTTGGAACACTCGTAGTATCTATGTGATGGGCCATTTCAATAGGGATGGTAAAGTGATAGGCGGTAGTAAACGATATTGTCTCTAGACTAGATATTTCGGAAATCATAGGTGGGGTGATTTCAAAAATCACAGGTGAGCCTGGACCAAAAAGGTCCCATCGGAAAACGCCCGTAGACCAAAAAATATCTTGGCCTTCAATGCCTGGAAAGGGTCCAACTGGTGATCTAGAAGACGTAACAACTAAGTCTCTGGAAGAATTCAGTCGCATAAACGGTCGCTCAGAATCAGGGTGAAGTTGAAAATCCTCTCGAGTATTAGTAATTCATAAATGTTCTAGAGAGTCAGTTCGTTCCACTTGTGGCATGGTGACGGATGTGACTTCACTTTGCCGAGGAGATCCCTCAGGTGTACTTGTAGGCAAGGGATGAGAACCTTCCAGATGCTCTGGAGATAAACCCTGCATTCTACGTGAACGACGTGGAGGAGCTATTGTAAATGAGTGAAAAACTTATGAAGAAAATTGTATGGTCAACTTTGGTACACAAATAGCACGCGCTAGTAAACACAATCTAGGAAACAACACCAATCAAACAAGACCTTCTAATTTCGAAGTCACTAGTTGGTGATGAAATCCAATGTCGCAACAACGAGATGAGAAGGGGCTGGGCCAGGTGTTGTAGGAAAATCTTCCTGCGGACAAGTAGATCGACCTCTAAGGCTTGACCTTAACCCTAGACAGAAAAGTGCTTATCATGGACACTAAATTTCTTTCGAATCTATCTAAGCCTAATGCATGAGAAGGAAGAGTAACAGAAGTACCTTTTAATCGACGTTTGTCCCTGCACG